>LPNX011117255.1:5868-123857 GCA_001517045.1 Pseudotsuga menziesii
AATATTCACGTGTACACACACATTTTTTTATGTGGTTTATTGACATATTAATATTCATGTACCAGGTTTGAGTATGTGATTTTATTCCAGAGTTTTGTGGAAAGATCCAACAGTACATTCAACATGTCGATATGGCACGGTGGCAAGATGAGCAATTCAGAATATGCCGGGACACCTTCCCTCTCGGAACAATACTATCAGTGGTTGACTTTGCTGAAAATTACACCCTACAACCACAAAATGAAATTCAAAGCCAATGCTATCACTCAGAGCAGGTGAGCATAATGGTGCATATCACGTATCGACATGGGCAAGATAGCAGTGAAGAGAAACGTGTGATACTGAAAGAAAGTCACTTCTACATAAGTGACGACCGGACCCATGACATCCATTACGTGCAACATTGCTTTAAATTATTCTATGACCATGTGATAGCTATGGATATACCATTTTATCGTCATATCATTTGGTCAGACGGTTGTGCTGGACAGTTCAAGAATGCGCGTGTATTTGAATGGTTGTGTTTGTTGCACCTAAAATACAAGGTGCCACATGTCTGGAACTACTTTGAAACTGGTCATGGAAGAGGAGAACACGATGGTGCTGGTGCATGCATTAAAACTGCCCTTCGAAGGGAAGAGATGAAGTTTAGAGGTGCTTGCCTTCAAGACACAACATCTATAGTCCAATGGTGTGCATCTGTCATGGGAGAACAAGCAACAAGGAAACACTTAGTGCGAAGAATATTCTGGGAGGTTACAAATGTGGACCGATCACAAACACCTTGGGTGAACACAGTGCATGGAACTCGATGGTTTCATTCAATTAGAAGCTCAGACAACTCAGCCCTACAAATTTGGACAAGATTGAAGGCTTTCTTTTGCAGTTCTTGTAGCATCGGTGAATGGGATGATTGTGAGCATACTGATACCATTGATACATGGGAACGAGTGACACTTGGTACCAATTTCAACGGTGGCAATGAAATAGACCATTTGGAAGATGATCAGACACATATTTCTAGAGACTATGATCACATATCGGATCTCATACAAGCAGGTACATGAGTAGTACCTAAATAAGAAAATGACCCCCTATGTAAATTTTTTACTCGACCTTTGTATAATTTAATTTATGTGGAAATTAGATATGCAATACCTTATTTACAAAATATAAATTGTTGACTTGACCTATTTCTTTTCACATGTCAGATATATGCAGTGGTTGCCCCAAAAAATAATGAATGGGGTTCTGACTATTCATTGGCACCTTGCTTAGAGGGGAAACAAACCCTTCTAGAACCTGTTACAGATGATGAAAATATTGAATTCCCAACTGGCTCGATGGTTATAAAAGGGGAGTACTTGACACTTGCAGCACAACAAAAAAGGAAGGGTGGGTATGTATATCAGGATTATAGACCAGGAGCTATTGTATACCACTTCACCAACCTAGTAGTTGGTACAAACATCAAGCTCCACACACTTGCTCACAAAAATAGGTCACATGTATGATACTTGCTACCTCATATAGAGAACAAAAGATTGATGGACACTATCGGCACCAGAGATGATCCGGATGGACTACTTGTATGAGTGCATTGTCAAGTGCGTTATTTAAACCATGTTTGCACATTTTCATTGGGTTCTCTTTTCTTTCTTATGATGTTACTAATGTCTAGCCTTTGGTGTTCCTAGCATACAAACACCATCTACAGCACATTGGAGGCACCAAGAACGGTGTCTTTAGACACCACCAAATTTAGTTCGGAAAATAACAAGTTCTCGAGTTGTTGAAATTTACATTTCTTGGTGCATAATTGAATGCAAGTTAGGAGAGTGAACTACAAACACATGATCACCAATACTTGCATGCTCCAACTAGGGTCAATACAAGGTCATAGATGTCCAACTAGGGTTTGGTTCAAGCAATCATGCAAGTTAGGATAGTCAACTACAAACACATGAGATCACCAATACTTGCACATGCACCAACTAGTTTTTCATGAGTCACCAAGTTGTGCAGGCTCCAACCAAGGTCAAGACAAGGTATGAGATGTCCAACTAGGGTTTGGTGAGCAATCATGCAAGTTAGGCTCGAGTCAACTAGGTAATTGTATTGTTATTGAAGATATGTTTTCTCAATCTCTATTTTCCCTATCAGATGCAAGATAGGGCATGCATGCAACAGGACACATGTATTCTTTCCAAGCAGCTACTTGATAGATATGGCTCTGTTGCAAAGATTACAGAAGAGAATTGGCAATTAGTTACTATCACAATACAGAGCTTAGGATGTAGATAACTATGTCTTGAGGGTAACAGAGTCTACATGATCCTAAAGGTAAGGGTTTCCATAAGGACTTAAATTGTTGGTTTGAAATTTTTCAGATCTTGGTGAAGGAGTTAATTAGCCATCAAAGTGTTAAGATGGTAAAGAGACATGAGTACCCATCTCCCTCTTGAGCTGTCCAGATAACTTTAAGCATAAACAAAATTGGTAAGTATTCATTGCTTGTCACATCCTCCTCCTTTATCAATTTCACTTACTACCATGAGTTTGTCATTCATAGACATACACTGTAGCTATCTTAGAGCTGTCACATGATATGACAATACAAGGGTCAACATGGAATAGAATAGGAAGACCTCTCTATATATGCTCTTATGCAGAATTGACATTGTGCATCACATTGTGAACCCATAATATACATGCACTGATAAAACTTTAGATCATAATCCTAGACAAGAGATTAAGTTCTAGGCTTCACATTGATTGAAGTATAATAAACAATGGTTAAGCATTCTATGTCATTATCCTTTAAGCCTGAGTATGCACTTCTTAAACATAATAAAAAAAGAATCATAGACTCTAACTTCAATAATAATTAATCACTTCCATCAATGAGTCATAAAAACTCTTTTTCACAACCCAATGATTAATTATTAGGTGTCATGATTAAGTGGGCTTGTCATGGGTTACATAATAAATCCATTTTCTGGTAACACTTGTCAGTTCTATAGATGCAACCACATTTCTTTGTTGACTGTTATTGTTCTAATCAAACATATATGTAAATATCAGATCTCTTTACCATCTTAACTCTTTGATGGCTAATTAACTCCTTCACCAAGATCTGAAAAATTTCAAACCAACAAGTTAAGTCCTTATGGCAACCCTTACCTTTAGGATCATGTAGACTCTGTTACCCTCAAGACAGAGTTATCTACATCCTAATCTGTGATAAGCTATGATTTTCCAGCTCATGAATTCATGAATTGGTGAAAGAAGCAATACATCTCATTGCTTTTTGAAGGGGCAGAATGTCCATATAAACTCTTATCAGTCAACAAAGAGCCAAATTATCAGTGTCTAAATGTTCTTCCTGTCAGAATTCCAAGTGACAGAGTATTATTATTTTTGTTCATTTTTTTTGCAGCGAAGATTCAATTAATGAACTGAACACACAAATTTGTGTATATACCTATGCAAACTCTGATTTTATATAGAGAATCAGATTGAGACATGAGTACCCAGCTCCCTCTTTAGTTGTGCAGATAACTTTAAGCATAAATAGAATTGGTAAGTATTCATTGCTTGTCACATCCTCCTCCTTTATCAATTTCACTTACTACCATGAGTTTGTCATTCATAGACATACACTGCAGCTATCTTAGAGCTTTCACATGATATATATGCTATTCCCATTAACTATGGCTATGGCTATTACAGTAAACAATCATCATGTAGACTATGACAGTATGCAGAATTTACAGTATGCATGCATATGATTACTTGCATTAGACTCTGTTACAGTAAACTATGTGATAGACATACTGTAAATTCTGATCTTAGATGATTACTTGCATGCAGATAGTTTACTGTCATAGACTATGTCTATGACAGTAAACAATCATCTATGACAGTATGCAGAATTTACATTGTAATGGTAAGGGGATAAAAGTATTGATAATTGGTTTTATGTTGTGTTGCTTGCATGACAATTTCACTTTTATTTATTGATGCTGACTGTACATTCATATATTCCAAGGAGTCTGAAATCTCCAGTATCCTTGGAGAGGCAAACATTTATTAGATTAAGTAGAATTCATAATTTTTACTGCTATGTATTTCTTGTTTCCTAATAAATCTGTACATGTTTACTGCGGGTGAGTGGACCTAGTTACAGCTTGTCATGTTTGCATGTGCTCTAGGTGGAGACAAAAATATGATTTCTAACCAAGGAAACTTCACAACATAAGTCTCCTTGACAAAAAAATAGCATGATTGTTTAAAAAACAATATCAGGCCCAATAGGTGGGCACTCATATATTGGCCAAAAATAACAATGTGTAGAAATTCACAAAAACTGTGCACACAGTTCACTGGCAGACTTTTTCATAACACATTTGACACTGATAGTTTGGTTCAAAATTCAAATACCCTCAAAAATTCCTATAGTGGGAAAACCAGTACAGAGAAAATTATTATTGAGCTTGAGGAAAATCTCCCACAAAAGTTAGAACAGCAGTACATAACATCATTGAATGCATAGTACAAAACTTGAAATCTGTGACCACAAACACCTTGAAATGCGCACGAAAACCAACCGAACCAGCTAAAGGAATCGACCTTTATTTCTATGCTCAGATTCAATAGTAAAGACATCACTTGTACAATCTTCTCAGGAAGCAAACTCATCTATGTTATATGCACAGACATCAACACTGTTGTAAGGACTTAACAATAGCAATATGATCATGCCAACTATGATTACTAACTAAATTCTTGGTTTTGGTTCATGTCTGAATGATGTTATACATGATATATACATGGAATGTGCTTGAGAACTAATGAACCCCAAAAGAATAGTGAATACTTGACTGGATTTTTGTGAGGCGATCAATAAGATTAACCCATGTGCAACAAGTGTACAACAAGGATTCATTTGGATTCATTTAATGATAGTAGTATTTTGTTATTTTTAAACAAATTTTGATTAACATTTAAATGAGCTTGAGTTAAGGGATGGATATATTTTAGCCTTTGTTTACCTAGCAATCTCTACAAAACTAAGTTGTTGACTGTTCTTTTGGCCTTTACCAACTACTTTACTTGTAACTATGCTAATTAAAATACAAGTAAATTTAAAAAAATTATATGCATTTTAACATTTTCACCTAGTTGTAAGTTGTGTGAGTGCTTATCTCTTTACAATTACTACCTTCGCTTGCATTTCATGGAGGGTGGTATGGGACAAACCTAAGGTCAACATGGTGATCTGTCAAACTGGCATACTTCCAAGTACCTACATTCTGAAGCAAACTGACATAATTCTGAGTCCTAGATTCTGAGCTAAGTGTTGCAGACATATCATTGGCATAATTTTTAAGTTTCTGCATTATGATTTTGAGAAAATTAATATTAGAGTGTGGTTGTTAACATTTTCATAAGTCTGGACAGCTAGATATATTATCTTTTGCCTGGTGTTTTGTGTTGCAATTTGTGTTCAAGAAGTTAATAATACTTAATGAATAGAAACAAAGTTTCCAAGTAGGTTTTATTCTCAGAAGATTTTGCTGAAACAGTTTGCAAGTCAGCATTAGTAGAGCTGCAATTGAGCTAAAGAAATCAGCCAGTATTGTTGGGAATACTCTAAGAATTGAAGCATTGAGTATATGGTTTGTTGTTAAGTCATTTCTTTTAACTGCTTAGCTTTGGGAGAGATTGGGTTCGAGTCCCCTTGTCCTTGTGTCTTCAAAAAGAGAACACAGCCATCAAAAAGTTTATGCAAGTATTTATTGAAGACATAGTTTGGTATTGCTAATGTGAGTTGTAGCTTTCCTTGATATTGTTTGCCTCTGGCCTTGACATTGTGCATTGTTGAAGCTGCTCATTGAAGTTGCCCATTGTGTGCTACTGCTCAAGGAATTTTTAATGGCTGTGTTGGATGCATTTCTGGAAACTCTCATTGGTATTTAAGATTACAATTATTTCAAGTCTTGTTTTGTGCAAACTTTAAATGCAATGCATAAATAGTGTGCATACCATGATAAATTCAATGCTCTAGTCTATTATATTGTGAAATTAATTTGGTTTACATTGAGTGGAAACTTTGAATAGACTGATATGTGCCATCCTTAAACCAATAACAATTATCCAACACATGAATCCAATCACATATAAATATGACAAGAATTCACCAAGCATAAGGTATTATCAATTCTTCATTAACCAACTAGCAACAGTATGAGCACTTCAAAATAAGGAGCAGATTAGTAGGTCTGAAAAAGAAGTAAATCAAAGGGCTTGGTTCCTATGACCTCCATCTTAAACCCCTCAAGAAGGAAATTAATCGGTCTTATATATACTTTGGTGGAAGGTTTTAAGGATGAAATGACCTTGGATCCTTTATGAGGACACTCTCTAGAAGAGGGAGGGAAACGCATGCTCCAACTAGGGTCAAGACAAGGCATGAGATGTCCAACTAGGGTTTGGTGAGAAATCATGCAAGTTAGGCTCGATATTCAACTACAAACACATGAGATTGTGCCAATACTTGCACATGCACAACAACATTATTGGGAACTAAAAATTTTTGTGGCATGCTGGACAATTAGGGTCAAGACAAGGTATGAGATCCAACTAGGGTTTGGTGTGTAATCATGCAAGTTAGGAGAGTATGTTATTGTACATGTGTTAGAATTGTATGATGTTAAAAAGTTGATGAGTTGATGAGTCACCAAGTTGCATGGTCTGGAATTAGGGTCTTGAGACAAGGTATGAGATGTCCAACTAGGGTTTGGTGCATAATCATGCAAGTCATGAGACATGTGCTTTATGAGACAGAACAAGGTAGGGTAATGTAAGGCAAGTCATGAGATGTGCTTTATGGTATGATGTTAAAACTTGTCGTAGGGTAATGTATAGTATGTTATTGTGTGTACATGTTAGAATTGTACATCTAGTATGTTAGTGTGTGTTACTGTGTGTAAATTAGAGTACATATATATGTTATTGTACATGTTAGAATTGTATGATGTTAAAAAGTTGATGAGTTGTTTAAATTCTTCCTTTAAGAAAATTGGAAATTCATTTAAGTTAGCACACATGCACGAACCACACATATCATTATATATCACATTGGTCATCCACACATATCATGTTCCAAGACCAAGTCAACCATGATATAATGTTCCAAGATCAAGTCAACCATCCTCAACATGTATAAATTTGAACCTTCCTTTATATTATATATATGTATATAGCAATAATGTTGTACAAAAATTGCCATGCCACATGGCCATAATACAAAATAGTGGATCAAAACGTACATCTGTGTGTACACATATGAACAAAAAGATAAATCTATGTACATGCCCCCTATACATTATTTCTAGTTATCCCCTATTTTGCTGCCACTGCCAGAGTCTTCGGAGAAGTTGAGCTTTCTTTTGCAACTGCTCATTGGTGATCCCCATCACTGAACAAGAGGGATAGGTCTCATCAGTGGAGACTGCAGAAAAACAAACAAATTTGTAAGTTAATTTACCAACCTTTAAAAATGCTATATATACATTTGTTCAAATTCCTTGAAACCAAAATAACATTTCTACTTACTGTACGTGAGTAAGTAATCTGGGGTCTTGGTGCCTCACTGACAGCGACCCTGATTGGGTGCTCTTCTTGCACCACTTGCTCACTATCAAGCTGCATAAATATATTATATATATGCCAATGTCAACAAATATACATGTACCTTGGGGGGGAGAGGGTCAACAAATATATAATTAAAAGCATATTTCAAATAATACCTGTGGCTGCGAATCTACCTCTGCATGAGAGGGAATAGACCGCGAGACAATGTATTCGTCATGGGCGACCTGCATAAAACATGTTACATGTCCAAATCAACGATACATATTGAATGTTACTTGATCTTGAGATGTGTACACAAAATTACAAAGAAAGCGATCTACATAAACATACATGCTAGTGAGTGAACGGTGGGCCGCCAGTTTGGTGCTCCTCAAGCACCGGTGCCTCACTAGGGGCCTACATATAAAGTAGCATATATATATATATATATATGTCAATTTCATATCAAATAGTGAATCAGAGACATATATTAAATGCTTTTTTGTTGGGCCTCCCCTTCCCTCCTCCATTTGACCTATTTGAGATGTGTACAGAAACGTACAAAGAAAGCGATCTACATAAACATACCTGCTGGTGAGTGAACGGTGGGCTGCCGGTTTGGTGCTCTTCAAGCACCAGTGCCTCACTAGGGGCCTGCATATAAAGTAGCATATATATATATGTCAATTTCATATCAAAGAGTGAATCAGAGACATACATACTACCTGGAAGGAAAATGATGAACTACCAAAGAAAGCGAAACATACATACCTGTTTTGGGGAAAGAGGTGGGTTGACAACAACCTCGGTTTGGTGCTCTTCAAGCACCACTTTCACAACAGGTTCCTACATAAAGTAACATATGTCAAAGAGATATATGTAAGTTACAAAATGATTTCTCCAAACAATGCGAAACATAATTAAAAGCATATTTCAAATAATACTTGTGGCTGCGAATCTACCTCTGCATGAGAGGGAATAGATTGCGAGACTATGTATTCATCATGGGCAACCTGCATAAAACATGTTACATGTCAAAATTAGGATACATATTGAATGTTACTTGACCTTGAGATGTGTACAGAAACGTACAAAGAAAGCGATCTACATAAACATACCTGCTGGTGAGTGAATGGTGGGTCGCCGATTTGGTGCTCTTCAAGCACCGGTGCCTCACTAGAGGCCTGCATATAAAGTAGAATATATATATATGTCAGTTTCATATCAAATAGTGAATCAGAGACATATATTAAATGTTTTTTTTGTTGGGGCTCCCCTTCCCTCCTCCATTTGACCTATTTGCATAAAATAAACAAAATACTCTGCTTTTTGTTATTCCAATGAAATAATTTTAACCGAATGACAAACACATCATTTGTATGCATGTACATATATCTGATGATTAGAAAGATTACATGCACATTGGTGCATTTTTTTGGATACCAATGATTAGAGATGATATGAGGGGGACTATAGGCATGGCAATGCATTTACATGTACCCTTAATTATAAATGTAATGATAGAAATGTCTATGCACTTGTATGTTGTGGGTATTTGACATGTTCTAAGAAACTATAAGGAACTAATGTACATGTCTTCCTAGAGGTATTTGAGATGATCTTGGGATCATTATGTAACTAGATATTGAGTGGATGTTGTGTTCGAGGTATTATAGGCACATTGATGCATTTATATACCTCGAAGTATTTGAGATCTAGAACACATGTTGGTATAGGGAGTTCACCTTTTTATTCCAAGACTTAGATTAGCATACTATCATTTTTTGTGAATACCTATGGGTATTGACTCTTGAGTTGGATATAAAAAGATCCATAATGAGAATAATGATTGGAAGAACTATATAATATTGTACAATGTGGAAATGGTCAATGAAAGAGTGTAACTTATCAAACTGCCCCAAATGTCAAGCATTATTACATGTCTATTACAATGAGGACATACTATAGTATGTCTAGACAAGTCTTACTTTATACACTGATAAAGAGTAACTAGATTATACTCAAAACCCTAGTTTGTATTCTAAACACTAGATACCCTAGTTTTAAGTATATTATAAACCCTAGAAACTATAATTTTTAACTCCTAGTGTTATCATTGACCAATGAGTAATATCAAGTGTAATTTATATTTCTCAAGTTTACTCACTACAGAAATTGTGTTGCCTCTTACTGAACAAAACCCTAGCTTCTAGAATCATCGTACAAGATAAATTTTGGTCCATATAATCATGGGGGAGAGGAACCCCTATAACTATTTGAATTTCATGAATCCAATGGAGTATATAATTTGTTGATCCAATCCACAATCATCATTCTATGGCTAGCTGCAACTCACAACCTAAAGCCTTTCGAGGACACATGGTGAACCCATTCCTGTGGCATGGAAACTTAACTAGGAAGCAACATTAAGTTTTGTTAGGGAATTCATGTGTTTTTTTTGGTAGTACCAATGTGGACATGCTACCCATAGATACTAATTGAGGTATTTTCTAGGATGACTCCTTAGTGAAGAAATTGTATTGCCTCTTACTAACCAAAACCCTAGCTTTTGGAATCGTTGTACAAGACAAATTATAGTACATTTAACCATGGGAGAGAGAACGCATAGAAGTATTCCAATTTCATGAATCCAATGGATTCAATAGTTCACCGATCTTATCCATGTTATTCATTGTATGTCTAGCTGCAACTTGCATTCTAAATCTTTCATGGACACAGGGTGAATCCATTCCGAGGAAATATAATATGAACCAATAAGAAAAACATATTTTCATTAGTTCCTATAGGTTGTTTTTGTAGGTCCCACGTTGACATGCTACCCAGAAGCGCCCAATGGAGGTATTTCCCAAGTTGACCCCTTATTGTATAAATTACATTTCCTTTTACTGACCAAAACCCTATCTTTCGGAATCGTCATACAAGACAAATTACAGGCCATGTACCCATGGTTGAAGGGAACCCATAGAATTATTCCAATGTCACAAATAAAATATATTTTATGGTCCATTGATATGAACCATACTCATCATTATATGGCTAATTGCAACTCACTGCCTAAAACCTTTTAAGGACATGTGGTGAATCCATTCCTAGGGCATAGAATATGAACATGGCAACAAAACTTAGTTTGTCCAACTCTTGTAGGTGTGTTTGGCCAAGGACCACGTGGGAATTCTACCCATAAGCTCCCATATGAGGTATTTCCCATGTTTACTCCTTATTTCAAAAACTACACTGTCTTTTACTCACCAAAATCCTAGCTTATGGAATCATCATATAAGACAACTTTTGGGCCATGTACCCATGGGGGAGAGTTACCCCTATAAATATTATAATGTCATGAATCCAATGGATTCAATGGTTTTCTAATAGGATCCATTTTCATCATTCTATGGCCAATTGCAACTTGTATAGATTCCAATTTCTTATAAATGCTTGATAGTATATTCTGAGGCATAGAATCCGAACTAGGAATTAGAATTGAGTTTCGTTGTCTTTGTAGGTGTGTTTGAGTAGGGACCATGTGGCCATGATAAACAAAATATTTGGGTCAAGGTATTTCCCAATATTACCCCTTAGTTTAGAAATTACATTTTTTTTCACTGACCAAAATCCTATCTTTTGGAATCGTTGTACAAGATACATTTTAGTCCATGTACCCATGGGGGAGAGGCATAAATATCACTATTCCAATGTCATGGATCCAATAGAGTTGACGATTATTTGATCTGAAACACGATTGGTATTTTATGTCCAAGTGCAGCTCGCAACCTAAATCCTCTCAAGGACACAGCCCGGGAAATAGAATTTGAGTCATGAAATAGAACTAAGTTCCATAAGCTCCTATAGGTTCATTTGGGTACGGATACACCAACCATGGATGAAAAGAATAATAGGATGGTGAGAAAGTGTACATCATTTTTTAATCATCCCATGCCAATTTTGCACAAGGGGGACAATTTTTAATTGAAATCTTTTAAGAGACCATCAACAATGTGACCACATCCACAATGGCCAAACACATATGTGGGAGCTAACGAAATTGTGTTATGTTTTCGATTTTGGATTTTGTGCCCTGAATGACCCTATGGAGGTGAGTTGAAATTCTCCATAAAATAGAAACCATAACTTAGATCATGAAACTATAGATTCCAATGGATTCATGATACTAGTTTTCAACTAAGGGCTTTTAATACAAACTATGGTTTAGGCTACAAAATAAGGTTTCTAGTGTTTAGAATACACACTAGGGTTTTATACATTGGTCAAAGGTGACATTGCATTCGATAGTAGTCATTGGTCAATGATGGCATTGCACGATTCATGTAAGTGCAAAAATTTGATATTAGATATTGATCAGTGATAACAATTTATAGATATAAAATTATAAATGCTTGATAGTATATTTTTGTCAATGATGATAGACTTTCAAAGTTGCAAAACTACATGAATTTTTGATAGTCAATAGTGGTCAATGATGACATTAAGCAAAGTTGTATACGTATGAATGTTTAATGGTAGATATTTTTCAATGGTGACATTGCATTTGATATTGGGGATTGTTCAATGATAAATTTGTTGCTACAAACAAGGGTTTCTATGGTTTAGCATACAAACTAGGGTTTCTATACTAGGATATGCTTACAAGAAAGGATAGGTTTACATGCTAAGCTAGGTTATTCTATGTAGTTTAAGTTTAGTGTAAGATAGTATTAAATTAGAGTGGTTTAGGCCAATGTATGGTTGCTAAAAGTAGGTTCGTTGGTCTTATAAAAATGGGATAGGTTATGTTTATTATGTGAGGTTGGGGTAGTTCATCCTAGATTAGGGTAGGGTAGGCTATTATAGGAATGGATAAGCTAGATATTTTATGTTTGGGTAGGTTTGGTAAGATAGGTTAGATAGTTGAGTGGTTTAGGAGAAAAGGACATTATTGTAAGCATTATTACAATGAGGACATACTACAGTTTACACATGGAATCTTTTTAATACTAAGAAAATACCTCCAACTATACTTCATATCTTGTATATTTGCACACATAGTATATCATATAGCTAAGTGGAGCCACTCAACACACTACAACTTAAGGTGATGGAGAAAGATCTATGAGCGACATATAAACTATCAAATTTAAAAGTTACATTAGGAATCTTACATTAGGAATCTTGCATGAATCTACCTCTGCATGAGAGGGAATAGGCTGCGAGACAATACACTCTTCCTGGGCAACCTGCACAAAACATGTCAAGTATCAAAATTAGGATACATATTGAATACATTACAATATATAAGTTATAAATATATATAAATAAAATTGACAAATTAACAAGTATAGAACTCTTACCCCTATTGGTGAAGAACCAAACCCATAGGCAATATTGACAGCCACATCAATGTTCTCAACATTGATCGACGGACTATGCGACTGTGGTGTGCCATGGGACACCAGCTGTACATATTTGTTCACAAATGTTGTTAGATAATTAAATAGAAATAAAGTGTGAAACAATTGAAGATTTTGACATGAAACAAAGTATAATATTAAAATAAGGAGTTTTACTTACAAAGTGAAGTAATCCATCATCTCGAAAATTGGAAGCAGGGCCATAGCATATGCCTCCACACGATGTGCAAGGGTGTGGAGTAACACGGTGCTTTGAAGACTCTGCATCTCCTCTGTGATCTGTAGATCGGCCCGCCATAGAAGTACCAGCCCCTTGGTCTGCATTGCCTTGGACATCAGTCCCATGCTCAAGCAATGTCTCTGCCATGTCAAGTAGTGCCTCCTGTGTATACTTAATGACAAGACCTACAGGAGGGTATACTCGAGGGGTTTTGGTGTGCATGGTGGGTGTGGCACACGGTTGGGATCTCTCCTGACTCCTTCCCTATCTTGGGGCATCCCATGACCAACACCCTGGTTGCCTAAGATATCAAAGTAGTTAACATGTTTCCCTAGGATGAATTCTACATACAGCTTCCTAAGGAAATAAAATGGGATGTCCCTATTCCCATGGGGGTCTTCATCGAAGACCATATACCAACGATCCATCCAATTAGCCTTTATATTTGGTTCAATGCACCAGTCTATGGAAATGTGTGCTCGACTGGTGGGTGGAACCAATCCAGTGCTGGGGACCCGGAATAATGAAAATAACTGGTCTTTAGTAATTTTAAGGTCTTTGATGTCTTTATGTGTCAATCCATCGGCGTAGTATCACCTCCTAGATTCTCTATATGAGGTAATGTTGTACAGAGCTCGTTGGGCACCGGAAATTGTGTTTGTGATTGTGTCCAAGGCATCGGCTAAAGAATTTCTCAAATGACCCCCCCCTCTAATGGATGAGCTAATGTGCCTCAATGATGCGAGGCGTGCAATAATCTGTGTGTTTCTGTCTTGTTCCCCCTCCGGGTCTGGGTTTGGTTGTGGGTTAGGTTTTTGTGGGTTTTCCACATTCTATTGTTCATTTGTGTTGTCTATTTTAAGATTTAAACATAAAATTTCAAGTTAATTTACTTATCTAATCATTGTTTGATTGTTTACATTCAATTATTTTTTTAAATTTGTTCAAAATAATTCTATAAACAAAGAAATTATGAATAAAATTTAACAATGGAAGGTTAAATGAAAAGGAGAGAACTAGCATAAATACCTGCCATTGTCCAGCAATCCACCTCGGCGACACCTCAAACTCGGCCTCGACCTTGAAAAGGTATAACCCAAATCGCACCTACGGTTTTTCGCTCCTCCGTTTTTTCGCTGCTGCGTTATTTCAATGTCGCGATATTGTGAAAATGGGCTCGCGGCCACTGTTTTATTTTTTTTCCTTCTTTTAAATATCACAAGTGCGATATATCGCACTTGCGATATATTGCATATGCGATATATCGCACTTGCGATATACTTCTTTTGTGGTCCCCTTAAAAAAAATAACATTAGTATAATATCTTCTTGCATATCTTGCACCAAAAACTCATTAACTTATAATATTCTTCAAAACATGATGGTACAGTCTCACCTCTTGTATTTTCTTCGTGTGCCAAGCTTCTCTAATAAATTTCATTTAGGATTCTTACCTTCCTTGTAGGAATTGTACATGAAATTGGATAACTAGATGAGGGGCTACTTGGAGTATTTACAAAATTTGGAACTAAAACATTAATGGGTTTCTCATGATTAATATCATCAATAATTTATCACTATTCAAACCATCTTTTGACTTCTCAACATGGTGTTCTTTATGACCGTAAACTCCCCCTTGATAAAAAAATCACATCCCTAGACACAACGGTGTTATTGGTGAGAGGATTATACAACCTATAAACCTTAATTTTCTCACTGTATCCACAAAAATGCATGGTTCACTTTTTGGATCCTACTTTTGTCTCTTTTTATCAACTACATGAACATGGGATAAAAATCCAAAAACTTTGAAATGATTAACATTAGGATTTTTGTCATACCATGATTCATAATGAGTCATAATTTCAAGTGCAATTATGGGACTTTGACTAAGAATGTATATTGTTGTAGCAACTTTACCTCCCCAAAAGGAATTGCTTAATTCCCTGGTATATAACATAGTTCTTTCCATTTCCATCATTGTACATTTCTTCATTTTAACTATCCCATTCTGTTGAGGTGTATAAGTAGTGGTGAGTTGTCTTTTAATGCCATTCATATCATAAAAATTCTAAACACCTCTTGAGAAAAACTCTCATTCATCGTTAGTACTCATCCATGTGTTGAGTTTCCCTCCAACTCAACCAATGCACATTTTGGATGTTCCTTTTGTTGCCTATGAAGCTTGGAACAACTATATGCTGTAACTAGTATTTTCTTTGGGTCAGTTTGGCAGGCCTTTCATCATCCCACCCAAATTAATTTGTATTTGGGAGGGTTGGATGTTTATGCTTGGATGTTTGAATATTGCTTTTATGCTTGAAGAAAGTAGTTCAAGGAGTTGAATCAGGTGTAACCAAGACCAGGTTGGATAATATTTAACTTAAACAACTTAAAACACAAATGTGACCACAATTTTTTATTTTTATTTATGTGCTTTAATATGTATACATGTTTTTCTGAAGCGTAAGGTGTTTATACATGTGTTTCAAATAGGAAACAATCATTTGTAATAAAAAAAATTAGTTTTTAGAAGGGTTTATCATTCTTTTCTGTGTGCAAGAGGGGTGCAAGGAGTTTTAAGCATTAATCATTCTAAACATGATATATGTATGAGGTCAGAAGAGAAGATGATGGCTACAATGCATTATAAAATGGACTAGAAACTTGATGAGTGTACTAGGATAGAGTGCACCAAAACTAGATTAGAAAAGGAAAATCAAACAAAAACAAAGTATTAGAAACTCTCTTCCCAATATATGCATATCGATGCTCAGGTGTAAATAAGAAAGGACTCAAAATCAACTATACTACATATCCATTGTATATAGAAATAATGAATCGTGTCCTTGAAAAAGATAAATAGTGGATTTAATGTCAAAAATAGATCATAGCCACAAACATATACACTATCGATCTATTTCGTAGTATATAATATGATAACAAATAGAACTTGAAGTGGGTGTAAAATGATTCTCCATGTACTAGAAACGGTTATATGACATATGGTATAGTCTTGCAAAACTCAAGTAATTGAAATGGTGAAAGAGTTACTAGAGACCAAGGTCTTCAACCAAAACATTTGATATGTATGTGTTTTTACCATGTGAATAAATAAGTTGAAAAAAACATGGTGAACACCGATTTATTACCACTTGTTAAACTATATTCTTAACAAATGCAAGAAAACACATTGATTATTATTATGTGAATCAAGGTGCTAGTACATTATAGCAAGTTTAATTAAGGGAGTTGTCACCAAACACTTGTACAATTTATCAATTAGGGGACATTGATGATTTTGCACTTTCAATAGAGAGGGATATTTACATTGATGAATACATTGCCTAATGTAGTAAAATGTATCTAAATATATTTCCCATAAAAAAATAGTTGACATTGTTGGGAAGATATTTGTTGGAAGGGAGGCATTATCCCCCATCAACCAACATTAAGAAGTATCATGGACTTATTTGTTTTATAAATGAATTGGAAAATTATCTATAGGGATATACAAACAAGTATTATTCTCTCGTGCACTAGGTGTTAATAACACACAAAATAGGCCCTTTGAGCAACAATTGATTATGAAATTCATCGACAAAGGAGAGGACCTCCACAAATGACGAAAATGTAATCGCTTTCTAAATGTTGCATATCGCACTTACGATATATCGCATATGCGTTTTGGAAATTTACATATCGCATATGCGATATATCGCATATGCATTTTGTAATGTTACATATCGCATATGCGGTATTTAACATTACAAAACGTGAATGCGATATAGATTTCCACGAACCTTAGCCTTGTGTTTGGGCTCAGGTTATTCCGAACGTACCATCAATAACGCATATGCGTTCTTGATTTACACTTCAGAAGTGCATTTCTGATTTCCTAAGTGGCACCAAAAAGTGGAACCAACTTCGTGCGAGCGCCCATCCTGAATTTTGGACCTAACACTTATAGGCATGTACCTATTGATTATGATGATTATCTTGATGTTTTATTTTTATATTGGGTCAAAGACCCCACTGCATATGAACATGATGATTTGTTTTATATATTGGGCATAAGCCAATTATTGATGATATATATATATATGCTTCTTTGTGTTGGGCGTGGACCCGGAAGAACATGATTGGTGAGATGTTTTTTGTTGAGCGGGAAGCCCTAGAGCACTTGAGTGATTGATACTTTTTGTTGAGTGAGGATCTCTGGAGCATTTTGTGATTAATGATTTGTGTTGAGTGAGGAGCTCTATAGCACTTGAGTGATTGATGATTTGTTTTGAGCAAGAAGCTCTGGAGCACATGAGTACTTACCTTTTTGTTGAGTGAAAAGCTCTTCAACACATGAAAAGATAATTGGAAGTGTTGGGCATAATCGTGGAGCCTTCCATGTTGATGTTGAGCATAAGATTTAGAGCATTGGATCCTTGGCCATTATATCCCTAGGTGTATCATATAAGTACATCCTAGCATTAGTGTTGAGCGGAGAGCTCTGGAATTGCACTGATTTGTAACTCCCTATTAAATTATTGAGTATGGGCTCTGGTAAGCGCCAGGGGTTACTGAAAAGAATTTAATAACTTCTAAGTGAAAACTACTCGAGGAAAAATATTTTTCTCATCATACTTATTTATAAGTAACTAAATGAAATTTCAAATTAATGTATTCTCGTCAAGTACTAAAGAGCTACCACGTTATATGAGGTAAATCCAACATGCAAGGATATTTAGAGTTTCCTAGCCTAGTAGACCTAAACCATATACCTACTTGGCCTTAATGAAGAAGTGTTGTTAAGTCTAGAGATCATGGAATATGATTCCCAAAGACAAATGTAACAAGTGATATATTATTATGTACTTTATACATGGGATGCATAAAGAGTTGAATATAATTATAATATTAATGATGAAAGAGAAAGAAAAGCTCCATCCAATTATTATGTATTCTGTAAAAATAGTAAATAGTCCAAAAACCTAAAAATTATAACTAGGAACTAGTAAAATGTTCCGAAGTTAAAATATTAATAATTACCCAAACTAATTGAAAATGGTTAAATCAAGAAACCAAGGTTTTTTTATTTAAATATCCCTTTGACTAAAAATTATGTCTATAAAGAATCAATCCAAGGAAAGGCTTGGGGTTCCAATCTATCATTAGAGGAGTCGTTTTCTGCGTGTTTTCTCTCAATTAATTCTTGGAGAACACTTTGCTGGAAGGAAAAAGGAGAAAAGGAGAAGTGATATAGATCTAAGATACGAGATAGGAAACCCTACCTTCGGAGCTCTAAGCTACTTGCATGTTTGATTCCAGCTTGGGGGGATCCGTATTTAAACCAGGAACAATTCTGATTCATGGTTGGGTGGAACATGCTAATTCCCAAGTGATTTGGTTATCAAACATAGAGGTGAGATATGTCTTGAATTGTTAATGTTGGTTATTTGAGTGTGCAGGTTCAGCCATTAATAGAGCTTCAACTTACAGGTATGAAACCCTAGACTGTCTATTCTATTTTTCTAAATTAAATGCTGGATATTCTAGGTATATAATTACAATGCATTTCCTAACCCTATGTGTTTGATTTTCTAGTTAAAATGTGCCAGGGTTTGCATTTCTAAATATTTTCTTTAGGCTTCAAATTATATCTTATGATGTAAGTGATTTATTATACGAGGTTATCTTATCATGTAGTTCAATTTATTTACTAATGTTCATCAAGGGTTCTACACCCTAGATATGTTGTTATTATTCATTTAATATTCATATACTCTACATATATATTACATTTGTCAGTAGATACATGTTGTAAATTTAAATATATTAATCCTAGAAGTAGGTTCTAAATACATTTATGTATAACTTACAATATAGATAACCTAAGGTGCTATCTACAAAGTGAACTACTATGTATATATATAATAATATATAGAAAACAAACATAAAAAAATCAAGATACTATTTATAAGTATTCTACATTAAAATATAAGATAAATAAACCATTAAGACCTTTCAAGGTTTGCACCATTAATACCTGTTAACTACTAAATCATTCAATTAAATAAACATCATCATAAATAAATAAACAAGAGGTATCTTGGTCATTCTTTTGGTCCAATATTTCATCTCTATTCCTACACTAATTCGCTCATAACTATTAATTATAGATTAACCAAGTAAAACCTTTAAAAACAAATTAAAGAACTCTGGAATTTTAAACAGAGGTCGCGATATCGACCCCTGTGGTTTCACAAACCCAAGTTGCAGACCTGTATAAAAACACCCAAACTATATATACATAAACCGTAACCAAATTACATAACTCTACAAGTCATCCCATATAATGAATTAAACACCAGATAAAAGCATACACAATAATCTTTTCTATTTTAATAAACCATATCAAAATATCTACAATGTTCTAAATAATTATGCTAGGAAAATGAATGCCAATGTCCATTTATATACGGAGTATAGATTTACACAGGAATGCCAAAATCTTAAGTAAAGTATTTACACAGTAGTTCCATCATCGTTGTCAAGCCACATAGGCGTGCCAATGGGCTATGATACCATTTCAAACAATGGTGCAGGCCATGGCTTAAAAGGCCCAAATTCAAAATAATGATTTACAAATCAGCATAAGTTATACACAGGACCTATTGTTACTATTCATTTAATCTTCATATACTCTAGTGACATATTACATTTGTCAGTAGATACATGTTGTATATTTAACTAGATTAATCCTAGAAGTAGGTTGTAAATACATTTATGTATAACTTACATTCTAGATAACCTAAGGTAGTATCTACAAAATGAACTACTACGTATATATATAATTATATATAGACATCAAACATAAAAAAATCAAAATACTATCTATAATTATTCTACAATAAAATCTAATATAAATAAACCATTAAGACCTTTCAAGGTCTGCACCATTAATACCTGTTAACTACTCAATCATTTCATTAAATAAACATCATCATAAATAAATAAACAAGAGTTATTGTGACCATTATTTTGGTCCAAGATTTCATCTATGTTCCTACACTAATTTGCTCATAACTATTAATTATAAATTAACTAAGTAAAACATTTAAAAACAAATTAAAGAACTTTGGAATTTTAAATAGAGGTCATGATATCAACCCCTGTGGGTTCACAAACCCAAGTCGCAAACCTCTATAAAAACAACCAAAAATATATATATATATATATATANAAACCATATCAAAATATCTACACAGTTCCAAATAATTACGCTGGGAATAGGAATTGAATCCTGTGGACATGCAAGCCCATTCCACATATATTTAAAAGTACAACTCATTACATATACCACGAACAAGATTCAAACCCTGTGTATGATGTTTACCAAGGCCACTCTATACATATAACGTATGTGGGCTATGTTAATAACCACAATAATATTAACAACATACAACTACGCTACAACTAAGTTGTGAGGCTTACGCTTCTATCCTTATGTTGTAAGCACATCATCAGCCAAATAATTATTACACAGTCCCTTTTAAAATCAACATATAACGACGAAGCCATTATGGGTTATACCCATGTTCTTCAATAGTCGGCTTTACACCAGAAGAAAATGGTAATGGTAATTTAAACCACCCCTTAAGCTATGCACACCATCCAACATAATCCACGTCTATAAAATAAATTACACAACATGTATTTTAAACAAACAAAATAATAAACAGTAATGCAAACCAATCATAGCCACTATTGGAAAGGATCATGCCACTCACGGCAAGGCCTCAACCCATTGTTGTCAACCATTACACCCAAATATAAATACTCAATACATAGACCATAAACAAAGGCATATTCCATTTTATAAATCACCATAATAAACCAATAACACAGCATAAATTCCATCCACATTTATAGTACACATAGTAACCAATGTCCATTTATATGCATAGTATATATTTACACATGAATGCCAAAATCCTAAGTAAAGTATTTCCATAGTAGTGCCATCATCGCATTCAAGCCACACAGGTGTGCCAATGGGCTATGGCACCATTACAAGAAATGGTGTAGCCCATGGCTTAAAAATCCCAAATCCAAAATAACGATTTACAAATCAACGAGCCTGTAAGGCCATAAGATTCACTCCACGGCTTAAATGCCCAAATGTATTTATGAAACCAAAATTTGTTCATCACAAGCCCGCAAGCGAATTCAAAACCTCACGATAGAAGCTTCAAAACAAAACAAAATAGTAGGCATGAAACCAAAGACGAATCTCACCTTCCAAGTCTAGAGGATGCCTCCATTTCCCCTGCGTAGAGCCAAGACCAAACCCCAAATGAGAAAGCAAAATGACAAGTCCATTTTGAGCCAATCCTAAGTTTGGCCTACCACAAAAACCAAGGTGCATTAATGGAACGAGTTGGTTTCCAACATCAAAACCAAAACCGACTTTGCTATAGTTTGATATCTTTGCAAAACAATAGTCTCCACTACCATGCAAATCGCAAAACCCCAAGGTATATTGTTCGACCATATGGTATATTCACCACCCCATATCATATCACAAGGTTTAATACATTGCAAGGTTATGTTTAGTGTAACACCTTGGCTTTGACCCTGTTTGCATTAAAATGTATAGGATGTATATATTGTAAATAATCATGGTGTGGAGCTAAAGGAAAAATCCCCACCATCAATTTATCGTTTTATGTTCTGGTGATCAAAATCGTTGCCAAAGGTTTATTTTGTGCTAGCCAACACATTATAATTTGTACATCATGTAAATATGCAATTTAATTAAAAACCCCAACTATCTATGTCTATGCAACCATAATGAAAAGGGAATGATTTTCCTAAGGATAAGGAGGGGGAATTATTTAACCCTTAGGGCCAATAGGTAAAATCCACATGTCAATAGGATAACCCATCAATCAGTCAACTACCAAACTAAATCCTCTGATGTTAGTTGGGGAAATTATTGCATGGACAGTGGTGTGTGGCAGGACTGTCAGTCCTTTCACACACGCACACTCCACCAGGGAGCTCGTTCATTCTCACGTGAGAAGTAGGAGAAGGGAGGACCCCATTCTTCCATTTTTTTCCCATTCTCACATAGAGGGATGTTTTCTCTCCTCACGCACAAGTTTTGGGATTGTTCCTCACGCAGAGAGCTCGGAGAGCTTCCTTATGTTCATGATTTGGATGTGGATAAATTTTCCTGTGGGGATTTTTCTATTTGTAGTTACTTTCTAGGTTTTGTGGGTCTGTGTATGTGAATCCATCTCCACACTGAGAGTATGTTACATTTGATTCCCTTCCCGATCGGGCTGTGTCTTTCTCATTGTTTTTAGTGGAGGAATCGTGGTTGATGTTTTCCCCACGAATGTGGGTTTTTTTTTAGTTGTTTTGGCCACGTTAGGGCCAAGAACAAATCTGGGATTTTCTTGCTCAGTCTGAGTTGTGTATTACCCAAATTCTCATCTCATTTTTGCTTTGTCGTGTTTTCTTTTAAACCCCAGAGCTATGAATAGTTGGTTTGTTGTGTGTCCATAGTGGATTGTTCTTTGGACTGTGTAGGAGTGGAAATAAGTGTTCTTGACAAACCTAGTGTTTTGCAAGAGCCTAATACACAAATCTAGAGGGTTGGCTCTCTTCTCTACACCCCCTAAATAGAACTAGAAGGGAAGTCATGTCCTGAGGGACTGTGCAGCAGAGAAGGGAATGATTCCTTGTGTTGGGTTTGTGTGGATATCTTAGGATCCAAGCTAGTTCTTATGTAGGCATTCTTATCTCTTCAGTGAACCCACTAGCTTAGCAGACAATGCTTCCATAAACCCAATTTGTTGGCTTGGTTATGTGTTGTTGTGCACTCTTAGCCTGATAAACCCAACTGTGTTGATTTGGATGAATAGTGTGGTATCCTTGGCTATGTGCGAGTCTTCTTAGTTTTCTTATTCCTTGGGGAATCATGGCCAGCTCAGGGGTGGCAGTGTGGCTGATAGATTAAGGAGCACACTCACCTATGGTTGGTTAGAACGTTGCAGCCACATAGCTGGTTCTGGGATGAGCTTCGTCATAAGATAAGTATTCTTTTATATTTCATATGTGCAATTGTATTTGTTGTATAATGGAAATGATGAACATGTTAAATTCTTGAATGTATGGTTTCTCTTACGCTGTATAATGAATTTTTATGCATCTCTGCATGTTTTACTTCAATGCATTTCAATTTTTATCATTGCATGTTCATGGGGCTCATTTGTTGGGTAGATAGCAGCACTGGTAGCATCCTCTTCATCGTTTGGAGGGTCAGGGATGTTACATTTAGTGCATAGGCCATGCATGGACTATGCTAGTCCCAAGTCAAGCCACAAGGCATAAGTATTAAATGTAACATGTAAACCATAGGGCTAAAGCCTTAACATAATACGGTTGCACTAAGCTTAATGCTTAGTAAACATCGCATATGAAATATGCCATGTTAATATTTACACTTTATAAAAATCAAAGGTCTGGTTTTTAATCCAAGATCATAACCTACAAATAAGAAAAAAATAGAATAGGTTAATATTGTTAATAAAGTAAACATGGAACGTAAATATACTATGGTATAAAAGACGAGACGTAAACCCTAATAAAGAGTAAACAACACTGTAGGGAATTTTAGCTATGATAACTAATTTATGAAATAGCACTTACCTGGTTATAAATCTAAGTCACTGAGGAACCATAGCAATAAGCAGTAGGTCTTTTATGACCAAAGTTTCAGTGCTCTTTAATTAAGACTCCATCACCAAGTATGATTTGCATATGAAAAAAAAGAGCTACCTTAGTTCGAAGAACTAAGTAAGCTTGTAAACAAGTAAACACCTTTACATATGAGACCGTCATGGGAGAATCGGTCCGGCCACTCCACTCACTTTGTTTCCACAAACAAAGTTAAGTTAGGACTTTTAAAATAAATGAGTAAGAGTATACAGAAAAGACGAAGCCTATAATCAGGTAATGACACATACGCGATAAATGTATAATCATAAGAACTAATCCTTAAAATAGTAGTAAGACATCGTGAGTAAATACAATAATAATAATGATTGAAAGTAAAAGGACAGAACATAAGAACAGCTTATGAGTAAACAGTGGTACGTGTAGTGTACGATATATTTCCGCAAGTTAAATAATGTTCCGTATATGTAGTATTTACTAGCCTAATTTTTTTTTCCCAATTTTTTGGGACATTACAGGTGGTATCAGAGCCCAATTTCAATAATAAGAGACCTATGGGTGCACCAAGCATTTACTGCAAGGAAAATAAAGTATGATATTAAATTTGTTACTAACAAGAAATTTTTCTGTTATTTAAAATTTTTGAAATTTCAGGAAACTTTTACTGAACAGTTTAGTATATGAACACTGAGGAAGATAAGAGCTAGCAAGGAAGGACGAACACCCCCACCCCAAAAGGAGAACTAGTGGTGGAGATGAATTCTGATATTTTGAAGACTATACATAGTCTTCAAGCAGAATTGCGAAGTCTCAGAGAAGATAGACTGAATGAAAAAAAATAACAGCAAGCTATAAATGAAGCATTACTAAGAAATATGACAAGAAGAAGCCCGCAAGGTAAACCTACATGTCCACAAACAGTTCCAAAAGAGAACCTTACCATCAACGGGCTAGCATCCCAAGAGGAGAAAAAGAGGAATGCACACCTAAAGCACTGAAAGGAGATCATCCCAGTCCTTCCAGTAATGACTATGTTTCTCCTCAAAGAAAGAACTAAAGAAGTAATGATAGTCTTCAAGGGGAGTTTAGAAAAATAAGAGCCCTGACCTATGAAGGCTAAAGAGTGGCTGTTGGGCATGAGCAAATATTTTTAGGTTCATAACTACTCAAATGAGATGAAGGCTCATCTTGCCATCTATAACTTGAATGGAAAGGTAGTAATATGGTGGAGAGATTTAAAACACACCAAGAAAGATGAGCTAAGATAAATACGCTCGAATACCTTCCGAAATTTTTTCCAACATAAATATATGTCGGAAAGGTTCTTCGACAGAAAAGTGAAAGAGTTTCATGAACTACACATGGGATCCATGACTATGGATGCATTTATTAACATATTTCTAGATCGTTTGCATTATGTACCATACATCAAAGAAGAAAAGGTAAAGATCCAGTAGTTCCTAGGATGTCTTCCTCCCAGTTTTCAGGACAGGATTGAATTTGACATGTGTAAGACCTTGGATACCATGATTCACAAAGCTAGGCTCTATTATGAGCATTGACAGCTAAGATAGGAAAACATGAACCGAAATAAAAACAATTCTAAGAACTTCTATTATAACCTTAAACCTGGGTTCAACCCATAGCCATACAGAAAGAAAAATAACATCTTTCAAGCAAACGAGAACTTTAATAAATCTGGTATGAAGCCTTATGTACCAATTGCTAATGTTAACAAACTGGTAGTAAGTGGAGCCAATGCTACCCTACTATAGATCAAGTGCTGGAAATACAATGGGCCTCATTACACCGAATATTGTAAGAACAAGACCGGTGGGGTCTTGCACAACTTATAAGAAGAACCAACTGTTGAGAACATAGCTAGAACACCACGGATCTATGCTGCATTGGATGGTCGACATGAAGATCATCAAGCTATAATGGTTGAGATAGAAGGTAAGATTTTGAACACATCTATTTCAATGCTGATTGATCCTGGTGCTTTCCAGAGCTATGTTTCTCCTAAAATTGTTGATGAATGTAAACTAGGAAAAGTGAAACATGATAAACCTTGGCTGGTTCACTTAGCCATAGGTACGAAAAGGAAAGTTTCAGAAATTGTTAAAGAATGTGAGGTAACCTGAATGGTTTTCCTATGAAATTAAACCTGAAAATCCTACCTTTAGGATCGTACGAGGTACTTATTGGCATGGACTGGATGGAACAACACCATGTCATGCTCAATTTCTTGCACAAGTCTATCCCGTGTACTGATATCTTGGGGAGCTAAGTGAATGTTCAGGGCATCCCAAAGAAAGTTTCTGTAAGACAAATATTTTCCTTACAAGAGAAGAAATTCATCAGGAAAGGCTGTAAGTTCTTTACAGTGAATATCCAAGACATAGAGTCTTATAGAGAGAAACACATAGAATACTTTCCCACTCTTATTGAATTCAGGGACATTTTTCTCAAGGAAATCCTAGGATTACCTATGAAACAAGACCTAGAATTTTCCATCAAACTAACCACCAGATCAATTCCAACTTCCAAATCCCCTTACCGCATGACTGCACCAGAGTTGGTGGAACTCAAACTGCAGCTGCAAGAATTGATAGAGAAAGGGCATATCTGACTGAGTGTGTCTCCTTGGGGAGCACCGATCTTGTTCCTAAAGAAGAAGGATGGTATGATTCATATGTGCATCGATTAGCGATAGTTGAATAAAATGATTATCAAGAACCGTTATCCAATCTCTAGGATCGATGAATTGTTCTATCAGGTAGGAGGATCTAGAATCTTTTCAAACATTGACTTACGATCTGGGTACCATCAGGTACGGATTCACGATGAGGATATTCACAAAACTGATATTCAACCCTAAGCCTACTCATATATTAGACAAGAGAGAGGTGCAGCTTCGGAAGCACACCGTATTCCAGTTAAAAGTACAATGGAAGCACTTTGAGGATGATTAGGCTTTGTGGGAGAATGAAGCCACCATGAGAAAGGCTTAACCCTTCTTGTTTCATGATGTCATTTCGAGTCCCTAGAACACCAAGGATAGTGTTTTTCTAAGTGAGGAGGCATGTAATATCATGAATGTTGGACCTAACACTTATAGGAATGTGCCTATTGATTATGATGATTGTCTTGATTTTTTATTTTTATATTGGGTCGAAGACCTCACTGCATATGAACAAGATGATCTTTTTTATATATTGGGAATAAGCCAATTATTGATGATATATATATATATATATATATATATGCTTGTTTCTATTGGGTGTGGACCCTAAAGGACATGATTGATGAGATGTTTTGTGTTGAGTGGGAAGCTCTCGAGCACTTGAGTGATTGATAAATTATGTTGAGCGAGGAGCTCTGGAGCAATTGAGTGATTGATGATTTGTGTTGAGAGAGGATCTCTGGAGCACTTAAGTGATTGATGATTTGTGTTGAGCGAGAAGCTCTGGAGCACATGAGTACTTTCCTTTGTTCTGAGTGAGAAGCTCAAAAACACATGAAAAGATAATTGGAAGTGTTGGGAATAAGACCTGGATCCTTCCATCTTGATGTTGAGCATAAGCTCTGAAGCATCGGATCCTTGGCCATTGTATCCCTAGGTGTATTGTACAAGTACATCCTAGCATTAGTGTTGAGCCAAAAGCTCTGGAATTGCACTAAATTGTAACTCCCTGTTAAAGCGTTGAGTATGGGCTCTGGTAAGCGCTAGAGATTACTGAAAAGAATTTAATAAATTACAAGTGAAAATGAATCGAGGAAAAATATTGATCTCGTCATACTTATTTATAAGTGATTAAATAAAATTTTGAATTTATGTATTCTCATCAAGTACTGAAGAGCTACCACGTTATATGAGGGAAATCCAACATGCAAGGATGTTTATAGTTTACTAGCCTAGTATACCTAAACCATATACCTACTTGAACTTAATGAAGAAGTGTCGTTAAGTCTAGGGATCATGGTATATGATTTTGAAAGACAAATGTAACAAGTGATATATTATTATGTAGTTTATACATGGGATGTATGAAGATTTGAATATCATTATAATGTTAATGATGAAAGAAAAAGAAAAGCTCCATCCAATTATTATGTATTATGTAAAGATAATAAATCATCCAAAAACCTAAAAAGTCTAATTAAGAACTAGTAGAAAGTTCTGAAGTTAAAATATTAATAATTACCCAAAGTAATTGAAAAGGGTTAAATCAAGAAACCAAGTTTTCTTGATTTAATTGTCCCTTCGACTGAAAAGTATGTCTATAAAGACTCAACCCAGGGAAAGGCTTGGGGTTTTGATCCATCATTAGAGGAGTCATAATCTTCCTGTTTTCTCTCAAGTAATTCTTGGAGAACACTTTCCTAGAAGAAAAAAGGATAATTGATCTAGATCTGAGAGACCAGATAGGAAACCCTACCTTAGGAGCTCTAAGCTACTCGCATATTGGATTCTAGCTTGGGAGGATCCGCATTTAAACTAGGAATGGTTCTGGGTCATGGTTAGGTGGAATGTGGTAGTTCCCAAGTGATTTGGTCATAAAAAATAGAGGTCGGGTCTGTCTTAATTTGTTAATGTTGGTTATTTGAGTGTGCAGGTTCAGCCATTATCAGAGCTTGAAGTTACAGGTATGAATCCCTAGACTATCTATTCTATTGTTCTAAATTAAATGCTTGATATGCTAGGTAAATAATTACAATGCATTTCCTAACCCTATGTGTCTGATTTTCTGATTAAAATCTACTAGGGTTTGCATTTCTAAATATTAACTTGAGGCTGCAAATTATATCTTATGATGTAAGTGATTTCTTATACCAGGTTATCTGGGGTCTAATTATTGGTTTATTTCTGCAAGTTCAATTTATTTACTAATGTTCATCAAGGGTTCTACACCCTATTTTAATTTATGTAGTAGTATTATTTGATAAAACTCGATTATGTACAAACTAGGTTATTTTAGACCTCCTCTTATTATTCATTTAATCTTAATATACTCTACTAACATATTACATTTGTGAGTAGATACATGTTGTATATTTAAATAGATTAATCCTAGAAGTAGGTTGTAAATACATTTATGTATAACTTACAATCTAGATAACCTAAGATATTATCTACAAATTGAACTACTATGTATATATATAATTATATATAGACATCAAACATAAAAAAATCAAAATACTATCTATAAGTATTCTACATTAAAATCTAAGATAAATAAACCATTAAGACCTTTCAAGGTTTGCACCATTGATACCTGTTAACTACGAAATCGTTCTATTAAATAAACATCATCATAAATAAATAACAAGAGGTATCGTGCCCATTCTTTTGGTTCAATATTTCATCTACGTTCCTCCACTAATTCGCTCATAACTATTAATTATAAATTAACCAAGTAAAACATTTAAAAGAAAATTAAAGAACTCTGGAATTTTAAACAGAGGTCACGATATTGACCCCTGTGGGTTCAAAAACCCAAGTCACACACCTCTATAAAAACAACCAACATATATATACGTAAACTGTAACCAAATTACATAACTCTCCAATTCATCCCATATAATGAATTAAACATGAGATAAAACCATACACAGGAATCTTTTCTATTTTAATAAACCATATCAAAATATCTACACCGTTCCAAATAATTACGCTCAAAACAGAAATCAAATCCGGTGGGCATGCAAGCCCAACTCACATATAATTAAAAATACAACTCATTACATCTACCATGAACAGGATTAAAACCCTTTGTATAATGTTTACCAAGGTCACGCTATACATACAGCGTATGCGGGCTACATTAATAACCACAATAATATTAATAATAGACAACTACGCTACATATAAGTCATGACGCTTATGCTTCTATCCCTATTCTATAAGGACGGCCTCGGCCAAACAATTATTACACAGTCCCTTTTAAAATCAACATACAGTGAAGAAGCCATTCTAGGTTATACCCATGTTCTTCCATAGTTCACATTACACCATAAGAAAATAATAATGGTAGTTTAAACCACCCCTTAAGATATGCGCAGTATCCAACATAAGCTATGGCTATAAAATAAATTACACATCATGTATTCTAAACCAACGAAATCATAAACATTAATGCAAACCAATCGTAGCCACTATGGGAAAGGATCATGCCACTCATGGCAAGATCTCAACCCAATGCTTTCAACCATTACAACCAAATATAAATACTCAATACACAGACCATAAACGAAGGTGTATGCCATTTTATAAATCACCATAATAAACCAATAACGCAACATAAATTCCATCCACATACATAGTAAGCATAATAACCAATGTCCATTTATATACGCAGTATATATTTACACATGAATGCAAAAATCCTAAGTATTTACACATTAGTCCCATCATCGTAGTCAAGCCACACAAGTGTGCCAATGGACTATGGCACCATCGCAAGCAATGGTGCAGCCCATGGCTTAAAAATCCCGTTGACGGACCGGAATTGGCACAATCATCAACTGAGAGACAACCCGATCCAAAAGTTTTCAAAGATGCTCTCAGTCGTTAGGTAGCTACCTCTGACGGGATTCAGGCCCCGTTGCCTTCCCTAAATTACTCCCAGCTACAAGGAAAGACTCAAAAAGGAAAACTAAAGCTACTGTTTGTTAACTAAATCTATAGTATACCTATGAATATATACAGCAAACTGTTAAAGATAATTACTGAACTAGCTTGATATATTACACAACTAATAACTGGAATTAACCTAATTAAACAATTAATCTATGAATACAAGAATAAATAATTAGGGAAATATTAACAGATTCAATTAATTTACATAAGTTACACTATGAACACATGTACACTAATAACAAAATTGAAAGATAACTCATCAAAATATAAATGTAATGATCTAATTCAATAGTTTTTCTGTAAAATACACAAAGAAAAATCTACGATTAAACTATCCTAAATTTCCTATCCTGATCAGGAACATGATAGTAGTAAACCTGGAATCAACTTCCAAATAATGTTACTATGAAGACAAATCCTAAGCTCATTAGAAAAAATTCTGAGATTTAACACAACAACACAGTGAACGAATATATCACATATATTATGATGAAGACATCAGATCTATTACATGATATACACTGGCAAATGAAACCAGAATAAATCGACAGTTAAAAAGATGATGCATTTGCACATTTCTTAAAAGAAAATATGACAAAAACATAAAGAATGCGAAAAGATATGACAATATCAAACGATATTATAAATACATTTTCTAGTATAAAAACTGCAAATATATTCATAAATATCACCAGTTAAAAAGTGATGCAACTGCTAACAAAAAATTGTTTTGATCCACAAAAAATGTTTGAAGTGATCTTGTCTAGCCCCTTTTCCCAACCATCGATCCCCCTTTACAGTAAAATCATGTCTCCTTTAAATACATCGAATCTCACATGGATATAGTTCTATAAAACTGGAAACTATCTAATCGAAATCTTAACCAATTAAAAAAAATGACAAATGAAATTGTCATTTTTCATATGTGTTATAATGTCTCGAAATTGAAAGGATTTGATTTATAGCACAAAATCATAAAAACAATAAAGACACTAATAGTTTAGTGACACCTGGGAAACAACAACTAATTTGTTCATAATTCTCTGGGGATCATCCTGAAAATGAGCGATCACAAATATCCAGGGAAAACACATCAACCAAATCACCTGCAACACTACATAGTAAAAACAAAAATTAACACAATCGCAAGAGAAAACAAACTAAATTACATAATCAATCAAACAACACAAAACAATACCTGAAATGAAAATAACTTCATTATCACTTGTTGCATTTAATTACAAACTTTAAACCTGAAATACTTTATAAACATATGTATAATAGTGAGTGTCACGCCCAAAATACTATGATTTAATAGGAGCATTAAACACCTGTATATTTACCCCAACCACTGGATTCTATGAATGACCTTTAAACTGCATCAGAGTAACCTGAGCGTTCAGCTCACTAATCTTTTCCTCATTTTTTAGTTTCTCACGTTGCAGTTTCATTACTATTCGAATCATCCTATTCTTATGTTTCTTCAGACACAGCATAGACTTATCATCTGAGTCAGATTTCTCCTTCAGTCTTATATTCTCAGCTTTTATGGCATCACCATGTGCTACCATGTCAGTTACTCCTTCCTCCATTCTATGTATTTTATCTAGTAAATAGTTTACGAATAACGGGTGCATTACTTCAACAATTCGATAAGACCCAGGTAAGTTCGCTTCAACAAACTTACCCTTAATTGGAGGATCGACAACAGGGTCAACCTGGGGATTCATATCAAACACATGAGGACTGTTATCTGCATGGTTTATGATAGGCTCATGGTCAATATCTAGGCCATCATCAGGCGAGACAAGTTTCTCTTCCTCGTCATCTAGCACAACTGTTTCAATGTTAATGTTATTGCTCACGGAAGATTTAACAGCACCAACCTTAGCCAACATACTCCTCGTAAACCTACCAGTAACCTTAACATTCAGCCGTTTGCCCTTTTGTTCGTAGGTATTGTCATTATGTTTCAGCGTCACAGGGGACAGGTTTAAAGACTTCCTCATATGCTTGGAAGGCATAGGAGTACCAAGACTACACACAGGAGTGGGAACAAGATCATCATGGACGGTGGGGCTTACACAATCATTAGGGTTTGGCATAGGCTCATGCACAGGTGAAGCAGGAGCTTGGCAAGGCTGTTGATGCCTAAAAGATTCTTCAGGGCAATCGAATAGATAATGGCAGAATGCCAAGAAACCATTCTGTTCGAGAAAATCATCACATGACCAATTTTTTCTAGAAAACTCTCTTTCTACCAATATCCTAACCAGGCCATGATGAAACAGACTCCGACCGATGTTCTTCGGCCCCTTCTTAATGGCCGAAGACATTTTGGTCATGCTATGAACTAAATAATAGGGTAAATTAACAGGAATTCTGAGAAAAACAACCATCAACCGAAGATGATAGACATAAGCTGAGGAAAGATGACCCTCACAGGTCACATACCTGTGAATAACATCTAGAACCGGTCGCCATTCTTTCCTAAAGTATTTCTGTGATACACCAGTTCTAAAGGACACATCCTGGCAAGGATTCTTCAACATTTGTCTACATTCAGTGATCTCCATCTGCTTGTATTCAAACTAACATTCACCTGTCAATGGCAAGCCTGTAGCCAAAGCAACTGAGCGCTCATCGACCTTGAATTGGAGGTTGGCCACCTTAACCCTAGCATCAACCAGCGACATAGAAAATAACCTAGTCACCTCAGGGTTTGAGTCTGTAAACTTGCGGATAAATGGCAACCATCCGACTGCTTCAACCTTGGCTAAGAGTTCAGGGTTTCCATCAAGGAGTTTCATGTCATTGGGTTCAACCCTAACCACCAGAGCCATAGCTGTGAGCGCAAATACATGAAGTCGCACATATAAGAGATACCACAAATCGAAACACGACAGTAAACTGGAGAGCGAGCACTCAGGATGCAAACCAAGTAGAAAACACAAGCAATGAAACCCAACGCTCTCATAAACAAACTGCGCCATGAGAAAACCCATACAAGACCCCTGTAAGCCCGGCATGGGTGAAGGAGAATGATCACGCAGAGAGGCAATCAAGATAATAAAAAGTGACGGCGAAGACTTCAGACTAAACTCATTTTGCCATTATTTATCCATCCCAATCGTAATAACACCACTCATCGCATCAGATACAGGTGTTCAATGAGCACGGAGCCGCGACGCTTAGCACATACTTGCAATTGAATGTTATTTACAGAGTCATGTATGAGTGTAATGATACCATATCAATCTGCAATCAAGTGGATCAAATGGCGGCGTGAGTTGTAACAACCATAGGGGATGGACCTTGAGCGTTAACATATCAACCTTACTGTATAATGATCTTAACCTTCAAAAATGGCGAGCATTCGACACGACGTAAATCATCAAATCCACCCCAAACCTTATATGCACGGATATAAGTCATGACATGAAGCATATCGAAACTAAACACTTATGGTAAGATCAAACATGATTCATGGTTCAAAGGATGAACTTAGGATAAGGCACTCCTACATAAAAACATTTAGCCTTTAATGTTCTAGGACCTTGTCCAATTTGCAAAAACAAAAACTAACATACCAATTGTTGAATGCTCAAACAAGGCTTATGGTGAGGCTATGTTAGAAAGCATGCAAAAATAATGATTTAACATAGTAATTTTGTCAATTAGCAATAGTTGACAAGGTTATTAAAAAAAAAATTTGAATTTCACCATTTCAGTAGCTCAAGGAATTTCATCGTTTCAGTAGCTCCAGATTGTACAATTTTGAAATGAGGACTTCAAATATTTCATCAAACAAAATTTCATTTTGTTTGATAAAATTTGTATTTTTTTATCAGGCTGTTGGGTAAGGGCACAACAGATGGCGACTGACTAGGTGGAACAGTTATCTCTGATTTCTCAACCTGAAATCATGCAATTTGAGAATTAGATCCATCATATATGCCATTATACAGAAATCAATATTTTAACATTTTAAACAGATTCAGGAATTTCATATTTCTAAAAATTACCAGAAATTTACACCTTTAATTATTTATTTGATAAAGATCAAGTCTCTCACAAAAATAAATCCAAACGAAGTAAAACAGTAAGTGGCTTGATTTTGGAAGAATAAAATCTCAATACCACAAGCATGGCCCTGCTACCAGCAGGTGTCCATAGCCTCGACAGGGTTGCTTCAAAGCCCAAAGAATGCCAGTATCCCATCTGCTAGTTATAGATATACAATTCTGGTTAGGTTGAACTGTTATGATCATTTTCTATTTCCCTTTTTTTTTTTATAAGTTTCTAAAGGCCATGGTTCTAGCTTGGTAACCAGGTAGTAACCATGTCAGTCACCAATCTGCATTACAGTAAATAAACCGGCTCGTAATGAGACCTTTTATCCCTTGGTGTTTTGTCCAAGGGCCACTGTCCAAGCTTGGTGACCGGAAATGACAATGTTACTGAATGCAAACATATGATCCTGAACAGACTGGCTCGTTATGAGACCCTCTGTCCTTCAGATTATTTTAAAGAAATATTCGAATCCAACCATGGCCAGATTGTAGTTATGTTTAATCTCTAATGAGATTATCTTAGCAGATGGGGAGGAAAATCTAATTCTCTTCACAAGAGGGAGTGGCGTAAAAGAATTAAATAGATAACCTTGACAAATACTGCCTTAATCCTTTTGGAAAAATCTCTGCAGAGACTCATCTTATTAATTTATATTTACATGACTTAAAAAAATTCTGGTAAAATCTATAAAGATGAAAAACTTTTCACTATTCAAGACGTTAAACATCATAACAATAGTCAGGATAGTGATATCATGATGCATGATGTGTATGTCAATCACAGGATTCGGTGAGAAGTCATCAGCTTGAAGTCAAATGACTTGACCACTCTAAAAAATTATGCAAATAAAACAACAAATATATATGAGAAGGGATTCAAAACAAACAAATAAAATAAAAATACCAAAAGAAAATTCCACAAACTGAGAAAACCACACAAGATATATACAAGATAATCCCTTAATGGGGATCAGCAAAAATATTTTTTGATCAGATGACCATTTACTGGAAGGTTCTCGATGTCTCCCTCTAGCGTCTGCAACCTAAATGTGCTAAGACCAAGTTTTTCTACAATGACAAACGGTCCCAGCCACAAGCATTGGAACTTAGTATGTTTTCCTCTGTCTTCGTGCTCCTTGTCCCATTTCAGAACTAGGTCACCTACTTCCAAATCCCTACTAGCTAATTTTCTGTGATCAAACCAGCGTTTCACTGACTTTTGGTGTTGGTCAAACTTTTTCTGGCTAACTCTCTTTCTTCCTCCAGCTTAAGCAGAGTATTAATTCTGTGTTCCATGGCGGAACATGTTGTTTCCTGTACTGACTGGGAGAGCTGTAGAGAGGGTAAAACAGATGGGGAGGCAGGATAGCTTCTTTACCGTATACCAGGAAAAAGGGGGAGTTACCTATGGCAGCCTTGGGAGTCACCCTGTCATCCCATAGGGCATTTGATAAAGCGTTGTGCCAATTTCTATGATGATTAACCACCGTGCGTTTCAGAATTTTGATTAAATTTTTATTGGAAGACTCAGCTAATCCGTTACCTTGAGGATAATAATTAGAAAAATATTTTAATTTTATGCCCTTTTCCAATGCATATTCTGTTAACTTTATAGAAGAAAAATAGGTCGCATTGTAAAAAATAAAAGATTCTGGAACACCAAACCTGGTGACAATAAAAGAGTCAAGGAAGGATATCACCTGTTCTAAGTTAACCACTCGTAAAGGGATGGCTTCAACCCATATAGTAAAGTAGTCGGTGGTTGTCAGAATGTATTTGTGCTGCTGTGAGGAAGCTGATGTAATTGGACCAACGATGTCCAGACCCCATTGTTGAAATGGGACTTCAATAATAACAAGCTTGAGAGGTAATGCTGATTTCTTAAGTCTTCTGCCTACCCTCTGACACTCCTGACACTTCCTAGCAAAGGCATATGCGTCCTTAAACAAAGTAGGCCAGTAATATCCAGCTTTAAGTACTTTATGTGTAGTGGTTTCCCCGTCAAAGTGTCCCCCGGCTGGCCCTGCATGTAATTGAGGTAGCACACTATCAGCTTCATTCCTTTCTAAGCAACGAAGGAGGACTCCTTCAAAATTCTTTTTGAAAAGAATATTATCAATCAGCTGATAATGTGCAGATCTTAATCTCAAAGCCCTTTTGCTATGGGAATCTAAATGTTCAGGAGCATTTCCATGCAACAGAAAAAATTTAATGTCATGATACCAGGAATCAGAGGGGGATGAGATTGGCAAAACTTTCCTTTCGAACAGAAAATGTTCATCAACAAAGTGCAGATCATATTCAGACACATCTGAAGATCTGGCTGCCAACTTGCAAAGTCCTTGTCCTCTGACAATCTTTAAAGGCTTGATTTCCAGGTCATACTCCTGAAGTGCTGTAACCCAATGGGCTCGCTTTTCACCCAAGTCCTTTTGCACCAAAATATTTCTGACTGGGGAATATGGCACAATAACCTTGGTGTGTGACTTCAGTAGATAAGGTATAAAATGCTTTACTGACTTAAAAACAACAAATGCTTGTTTGTCTACTTCTGGATAATTGAGCTCTGCACCGTTCAAACCGGAACTCGTAAAAGCAATGGGAGCTTCATTGTTTTCCTTATTTTTCTATGTTAAAACAGCAGCATATGAAGAGTCAGAAGCAAATGTGTACAAAATAAATGGTCTAGAGAAATCCGGGCTTATTAAGGTAGGGGCTTCAGCAATAGCTTTTAATATGTCATGAAAGGACTATTTTTCTTCAGCAGACCATTTGAACTCATCATCCTTCTTAATCATTTTCTAAAGTGGTCTGACAATTTCAGTGAAACCAGGAATAAACCTGGAAACAAAATTTATCTTCCCTAGAAAAGATTGCATAGTTTTCTTTGAATGAGGCATAGAAATCTGTGCTATAGCCTGGGTACGTTCAGGGTCAATATTGATACCTTGTTTTGAAACTACAAAACCCAATAACTTACCTTCAGTAACTGCAAAGATGGATTTCTTGGGGTTCAGGGAGATCCCATACTTCCTGCAACGTTAAAACAACCTCCTAAGATGTGTTGGGTGATCAGCTCTATTTTTTGAAAAGACAGTTATATCATGAAGGTAAATGACGACAAATTGTCTTATTAAGCCTCTGAACGCAATATTCATTGCCCTTTGAAACATTGCTCCGGCATTAATTAAGCCAAACGGCATTTTCCTGTAGGCATAAGTTCCCCAAGGGGTTCTAAAGGTTGTTTTCAATTGATCTATTTTGGACACTAATACTTGATTGTATCCCAAAAATCCATCTAAAAGTGAGAACATTTCATATCCAGAGACCTGTCGTAATATCTTTTCCATAGGCAGAACAAGATAATTGTCTTTTTCTGAAACCTTGTTTAGATTTCGGAAATCAACGCACAAACTAATATCACCATTTTTCTTTCTAATGGGAACGAGATTTTCCACCCACTACGCATGCCGCACTGGAAAAATTATTCTAGCAGCGAGGATTTTGTTAAGTTCTTTCTTAACAGCCGATTCTAGGCCGGGGTGAATTTTTCTCAATTTCTGCTGGAATGGTTTAGCCTGTTGTTTCATGGGGATGACATGTTGCATAATGTTTGGGTCAAATGTCTTGAGATCGTCATATGTCCAAGCAAAAATGTCCTTAAACTTATTGAAGAGTCATATGAAGGCTGTTTTTTCTTGGGGAGTACATGTACTGCCCAGATTTACACATTGAGGACTGTGTTCGGTGCCTAAATTTATGACTTCAAATTGCATAGTAGAGCTGTTGGATTTAAAGTTCCTTGCACCTTTAAATTTATCTTTCAAATCATAGAATTTATCAAGTTTAATTACATATCTAGGAAGAGTACTGACCTGATTAACAGATTCCTCAATTGAACAAGGTTTAAGAATTACCGCAAAGTTGTACAGATCTTCATCATGAGTCATTTCATCGATGACTGCATCTTTGAAGGTGTCCTTCATGGTAAAAAATTCGATTAACTGCTCATCATGGTCAAAGACTCTCTAGTTGACAATATTATAGGGTATGGAAGGTATGAAAAGCAGTTCAACAGAAAAAGAATCAGCAAGCATCCATTCAGACGGAATTAGCCTTGAAGCAACATTAGCTAGGAGATCTTCTTCCTGGTTCAAATAACAAGCGATAGAATTTATGTTAAAAGCTTCAAATGATAATAATAAATTCCACACCTCTGTCTGGTAATTTCTTAGATGTCCAGCAATGCAATGTATAGTGTTACGTACCTGTCTAACGATAATTTCAGAATCTCCTAACACTACCAAAGCTTTAGCTCCTAGATCAATTGCCTTTTTCAGCCCTTGAATAAGGGCTTCATATTCAGCAATATTATTGGTGCATTCAAATTCCAACCTACAAGCGACAAAGTACCTTTTTCCTTGAGGATCTATTAACAGGAAACCGGCCCCAGCTCCTTCCTTTAACTTAGATCCGTCAAAGTATAGAGACCAAAGGCCATCATTCAGGTCTAAATGTGCAGTGTTTGGAATTGGAATTCTGTCCGGAACTTGTGTAAAATGGAAAACTTCATATTTCTGTTCTGAATCTTGGACTGATGACGTCTCAGCCTCAAGGTTTCCAAAGAAAGAATCAACCATGTAATTGCCCATTATAGTATCAGTGAATAACACTGGTTCATTTGAGTCATCCAGTTCAGTGACTGTGTGCTTCATATAACGTTCTCGATCAATTCTGATCTTGTTTGGGTGACCATTATGAGGTATCCATAAATGTGACCAGTCCATCGCAAAATATCCCTTCAACTTTTTGGACCAATATCTACTGAGGAATAAGCCATATGCCTCAGGGATATCTGCAACAATTATGTCAATGATGAAATGAACTTGAGGATTTGAGGTTAATCTTATCTGCACTTCGTTCAAATTTCCTATTACCTTTACATTATATCGGTCAAGTTGCACAATGCTTGTGTCACATGGCATGGGGACTGCATTAAGTTTTTTGCATACCGAATATGGCATAACGTTTTTAGAAGCCCCTGAGTCTACCATACAATTGTGTACTTTACGATTGTAGATTTCAAATGTAAGCAGAAAAGGACGAGTTGAGGAATCTGATTTCTTACCTACGGATGAGGCATTGACTGAAGATTTTGTTGGGTTGTCTTTTGTACTAGCAGAACTGTTTTGAGTGGAGGAAGATTTGCCATTTTTACTTAGAGAAACCCCTTGCATCATCTTATCTTGAATCATAGGTAATTTGAGGAGTTCATAGATAGAAATGTTGGCTCTGATTTTCTTCAAATCCTCAACCAAGTCGTATTCTAAATCAAGAGATTGTGTAGACCTAGTATTCGAAGGTTGGTTTTTTGTTTTGACAGTTGAACTATCATCTGTAGATGTTGTGGCAGGTTCCCTTGAGGGCTGATATTTCTTACTCCTAGTATTATATTGATGTTGATTAACGTTCACAACAGCCACATCTTCATCGTCGATTAATTCTGTAGTATCCCAGAAGTGACTGATAACTTGAGGAGGTTTATCTTCAGTGTTATTATCAGTGCCTTGGGTATCTTCAGAATTCTTTCCTGAAGATTGGGTTTCACTTTCAGCTGATGTTTCTAGGCCTGAGACTAATAGTTTTAGGAAACTATTAATTTCATCCACATTATTAGCCTCGGATGGTGGAGTCTGTTTTGCAGCTGTATTTTGGAATGGTCTTCTAAAAGGCTGTCTAGGTAGTTCTTTATTCGGAGTACTTTTAGAAGTATCTTTCTTCAAATCTATGATTTCATTGGATAGCTTCTTTATGAATCTTTGGAGACTGTCCAATTTTAGTGTATCTTGACCCTTTTTCTCAGGATTTGTGGTTTTGAAAGGACTCTCAGCCCTTTTGCGAGAAGAAGATGTAGAATCAGTGTCTACCCTAGGGTTTGTCTTAATAGTAGACATGTCTTTCTCGACCTTAATGGCTTCATCAAAAGTTTCAGTGAGAGTGGGTTTGGCCGCTCTCCTGACAAACATGGCCATTGACACGGGTAGGGATGAAGTATGAAATTCAATAGTGACATCTTCAGCCGGCTTTGAGGTGGCAGGAATTCTGTTTCTAAGAGTCAAGAATCACTGGTTAAAATATTTAACCTTCTCCTTGGTTTCCATATGGATCCTAGACAATTCTAACACCAACACAGCTGGAGTCTTATCGTCTCCAAACTTGTTCATGAAAGCCAACTCGAATTCATTCCAGTTGGTAATAGAACCAATGGTAAGTGAAAAATACCAATTCAAGGCTTTTCCCTCAAATGTGTAAGGGAAAAGTCGACATACTACGTCTTCGTGTTCAACATCCAAAATCCGAACTGCTAGCATGAATTTTTTAACATGATCTTCCATGGGCTCTTTTAGCTAGGGATTGAACTTGGGCAACAATTTCTCAGGATGATTTGATAAAGGATGTTGATTTCCTGGCACAGCAACTGCATCCTGAGCTAACCATGGCATATTGGCATTGGGGTTTGGGTTTAAACCTGCCATGTTCCTTGGTGATGGAGGTGGTGAAAGTGGTGTTTGAAAAATGTGAGGAGGTGAATGTGGCGGTGATGGTGGTGGACCAAACCCTCTTGTAGCAGGTGGTCCTAAAGAAGATGAGGGTTGATTGGTGCCTGTTAAAGGTTGTTGAAATTGATGGTCAGGGAATACACCTAAAGGTTGATCCTGTTCTTCAGGTGCATACTCAGTATGGTGAGTGCGCGGATGTCTGATCTATGGAAGAGGAATTTCGGTGGGTTGGATTCCAGGAAGATTTGAATAGGCTCTCGTTAAAATCCTACGAGATTCATTGATGGCCTGTTCGAACTGATCAAGTTCTTTAGGTGGATGGGCACTGCTAGCATTGAACTGATGAATGAGATTTCGAACAGTATCGTTCAATGGAGTCTAATCTAATTGTGATGACTGGAATTTTTGTGGTTGAGATGATGACTGTATTTGAGGGGTGGAGGGCTGATTAATTTTGTGAACAAGATTGTTTTCATCGGCCATTTGCTTAAGCTGGCCCTACTTCTAGTGCCATTGTTGATGGGTCGGAATTGGCACAATCGTCAACCGAGAGACAACCCGATCCGAAAGTTTTCAAAGATGCTCTCAGTCGTTAGGTAGCTGCCTCTGATGGGATTCAGGCCCCGTTGCCTTCCCTAAATTACTCCCAGCTACAAGGAAAGACTCAAAAAGGAAAACTAAAGCTACTGTTTGTTAACTAAAGCTATAGTATACCTATGAATATATACAGCAAACTGTTAAAGATAATTACTGAATTAGTTTGATATATTACACAACAAATAACTGGAATTAACCTAATTAAACAATTAATCTATGAATACAAGAATAAACAATTAGGGAAGTATTAATAGATTCAATTAATTTACATAAGTTACACTATGAACACATGTACACTAATAACAAAATTGAAAGATAACTCATCAAAATATAAATGTAATGATCTGATTCAATAGTTTTTCTGTAAAATACACAAAGAAAAATATACCATTAACCTATCCTAAATGTCCTATCCTGATCAGGAGCATGATAGCAGTAAACCTGGAATCAACTTGCAAATAATGTTACTGTGAAGACAAATCCTAAGCTCATCAGAAAAAAATCTGAGATTTAACACAACAACACAGTGAACGAATATATCACATATATTATGATGAAAACATCAGATCTATTACATGATATACATTGCCAAATGAAACTAGAATAAATCGACAGTTAAAAGATGATGCATCTACGCATTTCTTAAAAGAAAATATGACAAAAACATAAAGAATGCGAAAAGATATGACAAGATCAAACAATATTATAAATACATTTTCTAGTATAAAAACTGCAAATATATTCATAAATATCACCAGTTAAAAAGTGCTGCAACTGCTAACAAAAAAAAATTTTGAGCCACAAAAAATGTTTGAAGCGATCTTGTATAGCCCCTTTTCCCAACCATTGATCCCCTTTACAGTAAAACCATGTCTCCTTTAAATACATCGAATCTCACAGGGAGATAGTTCTATAAAACTGGAAACTATCTAATCGAAATCTTAACGAATTAAAAAAAATGACAAATGAAATTGTCATTTTCCATATGCGTCATAATGTCTCGAAATTGGAAGGATTCAATTTATAGCACAAAATCATAAAAACGATAAAGACACTAATAATTTAGTGACACGTGGGAAAGAGCAACTAATTTGTTCATATTTCTTCGGGGATCATCCTAAAAATGAGTGATCACAAAAATCCAGGGAAAACGCATCAACCAAATCACCTGCGACACTACACTGTAAAAACAAAAATTAACACAATCGCAAGAGCAAACAAACTAAATTATATAATCAATCAAACAACAAAAAACAATACCTGAAACGAAAATAACTTCATTATCACTTGCTGCATTTAATTACAAACTTCAAACCTGAAATACTTTATAAACATATGTACAATAGTGAGCGTGCCCAAAATACTATGATTTAACAGGAGCATTAAACACCTGTATATTCACCCCAGCTGCTGGATTCTGTGAATGACCTTTAAACTGCATCAGAGTAACCTGAGTGTTCAGCTCACTAATCTTTTCCTCATTTTTCCTTTTCTCACGTTGCAGTTTCATTACTCTTCAAATCATCCTGTCCTATGTTTCTTCAGACGTAGCATAGACTTATCATCTGAGTCAGATTTCTCCTTCAGTCTTATATTCTCATATTTTATGGCATCACCATGTGCTACCATGTCAGTTACTCCTTCCTCCATTCTATGTATTTTATCTAGTAAACAGTTTACAAATAATGGGTGCATTACTTCATCAATTAGATAAGACCCAGGTAAGTTCGCTTCAATAGACTTGCCCTTAATTGGAGGATCGACAACAGGGTCAACTTGGGGATTTATATCAGACACATGAGGATTGTTATCTGCATGGTTTACGATATGCTCATGGTCAATATCTAGTTCATCATCATGCGAGACAAGTTTCTCTTCCTCGTCATCTAGCACAACTGTTTCAATGTTAATGTTATTGCTCACGGAAGATTTAACAGCACTAAACTTATCCAACATACTCCTCCTAAACCTGCCAGTAACCTTAACATTCGGTCATTTGCCCTTTTGTTTGCAGGTATTGTCATTATGTTTCGGTGTCACAGGGGATAGGTTTAAAGACTTCCTCATACGCTTGGAAGGAATAGGAGTACCAGGACTACACACAGGAGTGGGAACAAGATCATCGCAGACACTAGGGCTTACACAATCTTCAAGGTTTGACATAGGCTCGTGCACAGGTGAAGCCGGAGCTTGACAAGGCTATTGATGCCTAAAACATTCTTTAGGGCAATCGAATTGACAATGGCAGAATGCCAAGAAAACATTCTATTCGAGAAAATCATCCCATGACCGATTTTTTTTAGACAACTCTCTTTCTACCAATATCCTAACCAGGCCATGATGAAACAGACTCTGACCGATGTTCTTCGGCCCCTTCTTAATGGTTGAAGACATTTTGGTCATGCTCTGAACTAAATAATAGGGCAAATTAACAGGAAATCTATGAAAAGCAACCATCAACCGAAGATGATTGACATAAGTCAAGGAAAGACGATCCTCACAGGTCACATACCTGTGAATAACGTCTAGAACCGGTCGCCATTCTTTCCTAAAATATTTCCGCGATACACTAGTTCTAAAGGACACATCCTGGCAAGGATTCTTCAACATCTGTCTCCATTCAGTGATCTCCATCTACTTGTATTTGAACCAACATTCACCTGTCAATGGCAAGCTTGTAGCCAAAGAAACTGAGCACTCGTCGACCCTGAATTGGAGGTCGGCCACCTTAACCCTAGCATCAACCAGCGACATAGAAAATAACCTAGTCACCTCAGGGTTTGAGTTTGCAAACTTGTGGATAAATGGAAACCATTCGACTGCTTCAACCTTGTCTAAGAGTTCAAGGTTTCCATCAAGGAGTTTCATGTCACTGGGTTCAACCCTAACCACCGGAGCCATAGCTGCGAGCGTAGATTCACAAAGTTGCACACAGAAGAGATACCACAAATCGAAACATGACAGTAAACTAGAGAGCAAGCACTCAGGATGCAAACCAAGTAGAAAACACAAGAAATGAAACCCAACGCTCTCATAAACAAACTGTGCCATGAGAAAACCCAGACAAGACCCCTGTAAACCTGGCATGGGTGAAGAAGAATGATCACGCAGAGAGGCAATCAAGATAATAAAAAGTGACGATGAAGACTTCAGACTAAACTTGTTTTGCCATTATTTATCCCGCCCAATCGTAATAACACCACTCATCGCATCAGATACAGGTGTTCAACAAGCACGGACCCATGACACTGAGCACGTACTTGCAATTGAATGTTATTTACAGAGCCATGTACGAGTGTAATGATACCATATCAATATGCAATCAAGTGGATCAAATGGTGACGCGAGTCGAAACAACCATAGGGGATGGACCTTGAGCGTTAAGATGTGAACCTTACTATATAATGATCTTAACCTTCGAAAATGGCGAGCATTCAACACGATGTAAATCATCAAATCCACCCCAAACCTTATATGCAAGGATACAAGTCACGACATGAAGCATATCGAGACTAAACACTTATGGTAAGATCAAACATGATTCAAGGTTCAAAGGATGAACTTATGATAAGGCACTCCTACATAAAAACATTTAGCCTTTAATGTTCTAGGACCTTGTCCAATTTGCAAAAACAAAAACTAACATACCAATTGCTGAATGCTCAAACAAGGCTTATGGTGAGGCTATGTTAGAAAGCATGCAAAAATAATGATTTAACATAGTAATTTTTTCAATTAGCAATAGTTGACAACGTTATAAAAAAAACAATTTGAATTTCACCATTTCAGTAGCTCACGAAATTTCATCATTTCAGTAGCTCCAGTTTGTACAATTTTGAGATGAGGACTTCAAATATTTCATCAAACAAAATTTCATTTTGTTTGATAAAATTTGTATTTTTTTTATCAGGCTGTTGGGTAGGGGCACAACAAATCCTAAATCCAAAATAACGATTAACAAACCAACATAACTTACACAGAGAGCCTGTAAGGGCATAATATTCACTCGATGGCTTAAAGGCCTAAAAGTATTTACAAAACCCAAGTCTGTTCATCACAAGCCCGAAGGAGAATTCAAAACCCCACAATAGAAGCTTCAAAACAAAACGAAATCATAGGCATCAAACCCAAGATGAAGCTTAGCTTCTGTAATGTCCCTCCTACATACCCTTAAATACCTTGTTATTATGAATAGTTATTGTAACTATTTTGGTGGGAAACGGGAACACTGAGGATGGTGTTATTTTCAAGTGGGAGAGGATGTAACATCCCTCTCGTATACCCTAGAGATTTTTGTGAAATTTGAATGTTATTGTACTTGATTCTCTGCTGAGGAGCTCAAGGACAAGGCCCCACCAGTAAGAACCATGTAAGTTAAAGAGATTCATTTCCTAAGTTGTAGACCTAAGAGACCTAAGACTTTTGCACAACCTTAACGACGAGCAACAAATTCTGATAAGAGGGAAAGGACATGGTTAAAAAGGACTTGGGGGGTCTAGGAAAGAGTAACCTGGGTTCGTACAAGTTCGATATGGTAACAGGAGGAATCTAGCTACGTGAACAATGGTAGTTGCATGGTGGTCCAATTATGGTAAAAACAAACGTTAAGGTACATGCATATATACAAGACAAACATATGCATATTTATATACATGTGAATATAGGTATATGTATGAGAACATACCTAGATGCGAATCTATATGTATAGAGTTAGTTATATATATATATATATATATATATAATCGCTGAGATAAACAACCAAATAAATAACCTGGTTGCATAAACAACATATTCATATTTAAGATATATATATATATATATAAGAACCGACTTTCAATATATATATGTACATTAGCATGACTTCATCTGACCTTATACTTTTGCAATGCAATGACTAGGCCTTGGTTGGCACCATATACATATGTATATGATTGATTTGCAAATATATATATCTAATCGAACTACACTATGGATATGTATAATAGTTTGTTACTTTTCTTATATAATAGTATCTTTCCTGTTTGTTAGCTTGGCACCAGGCGAATGGGGTTTTTCCAAGGAAAAATCCAAGCACAGTAATTCCTTAAGTCTATAGTTAGAAAAGGTAGGGAACATAGGGATTATGTTCTACTAAAGAATAGTTAAGAGGGTACGATTTTTAAGGAGGAAATCGTGTTATTTATTCCGAGAGCGAGGTAAAAATCACGGGGGTGTATGTCAGTCCTTTTTGGGGAATCTTTTTCTATTACAGTTAAAAAGAAAGGAACGCGTGGGTAAGGTACACCGGGGAAGGTTTTCTATAAAGGAAATTTCGAGTTTTTACCTAGGGAATGCCTTTGGCGTGACCTCCTTGAAGTTGGGTAAATAATTGCAAGGGATCACTGGTGGAAGTTTTGCGGAGCACAGCCAAGCCATAACGATTCTTGGGAGTAGCACACCAGTATTTGGTAGCTAACATTATGCCCCTTTACGCCTTAGAATTTGTATGATAATGATTGCTGGCATTATTGTTATAATTTTGTTTGGATGTCACATGCCACGATTTGGGCAAATAGTGTTTCTGTCCTTAGATGCTTCAGAATTTTTACCATGTCAATTGCTTGTGAATTTATCAGATCCGATTGATTCTATGAAAACCTTGTGGTTTTGCTGAACATGATCCTGCTATCAATGTTTTGGTTTTATTTATTGTTTAAACACCAACTCCAGACCTGGAACGATGTGTCGATGACCGTGTTGATTGTATTATGGTTCAAGATCTGAAGGCGTTAGGGATATGTAGGATTTTGACTTAACTACTATTTTAGTTACAGGCCTAAGTAAGATCTGTTTTCCTATGATTTGGGTGGGTTACTGCCATCTATGGGAAATCTCTAGATCTAGGAAGACCCTATCCATGATTTGAAAATCGCTATGTGTTGGAGAGAGAATCGATACAGGGGTTATTTGCATTAACTAGGTATTTTTCTTTGTGCATATCGATTCATTCATTAATGAAACCATCATCCTGAAGTATTCGTGTTTATGCATATTCTCTTTAGACCTTATCATTTTTTCATGTGGATTAATTCCTTGCGGTTCTAATATAAACATGGCCATTGATGTTGCTTGGATTTCCGATAGCAAAGGACTTGGTGAATTTTGAGGGTAGTTGTTTGTTTTTGGTTATCAGATGAGAATCCAAGCTTCTTTTGTTTCTTCTATTATTTTTTTGGTTTCATTACCCTGTGGGGGTTTTGCTGTTTCTTTGAAACCTAAGATAAAAAGCTAGAGCAACTACAAATTATGCACATAAAGAGTGCATTTGAGCTACTAGATGGTTGGTTTACTGATACATGTTGGGTGTTTTTCTCTTCTTAGACGTCCTTACTATAGCACCCAGAATCCTAAGGCATAGCTGTTTATGCTTTAGGTCCCTACAATTATGCAGAAACAAAGTCACATATGTATGGTGTGTTTACATAGTGTCTAGATATTGTGTTCCTATGGAACATAGGTCACTGAGAGAATCTAGATGGATCGCTCAATTTAGGGAGATATCTCTGTGTGTATAACACTTCAACAAATTAAAATGAAAGCATCACATAATGAAAAACAGAGGCCGCATTCATTTTTTGTTTTGAAATCGAAAGGTGTGCAATGCATACAGAAATACAGTTCTTTTAATACTGGTTAGATACACAGTGAGTAAAATGCACACAGAAATATGGGCCTCTGTTATTGTTAGTGGTACAGTGTGTATGTATACAATTCATACAAAAACAGTTCACTATCCTTGATTTTTATATAAATTGTGTTTAATTATTTGCTTGATATACATAGTGTGTTGTACACAAAGTATAGGTCTCTATTTAGGAATTGTATATACAGCATATGTTATGTGACCAATGAGTGCTAATCAACCTCAATGTGGCTATATACTATGTGTAGAAAATGTTATATAGTCTGGATGTTTCATGTGGAGATGGATTGTGTTTCTTTAACTCCCTTTTGTATTTAGGGGAAACTTATTTTCATTAGGTCTCAAATTCTTATGGATGGAACTTAATCTTATTGATGTCTAAAATTATTGGCTAGATTAGCAAACTTTGAAATGGAGGCCATGCCGACATAGGGTGTATCGGAAAATGTGTTATCATGTGAATCACGGGTTGATAGTGTAAAGGATCTCCATGGTTATATGAGTAACCGAGAACAGTAAAAAGGGATGACACATCCTTCATGATGTATGTTGTATATCTTATATGTGGAAACTTAAATAAAGAAGTTGGCTAACTTTTGGTGGACGTAACCCCAAGGTTGGGGTGAACCACGTACATTGGTCTTTCTCTCTTGTGTTCATGATGTAATTAACTTAAGTGCTTTTATGTAATGCATTCTTGACCTTTACTACTCTAGACTATTTTCTTTACTAATGTTATGGTGGTTACGATGGTGCAAACAGTCAAATATTTCCAAATGAATGTTTTAAGATGTTAAGCAACATTGTTATTTGATATTTATAACATGATTGGTAACCTAACAGAGGGCAAAAGATCGAGTTATTTGATTCAGTTCTTTTCCTAATGTATTAATGATTAAAAATGGATCATGAGAAGGAATGAAGTGGTCGATAGACCTTGTTGTAACCATAAGTTCCCTTTTAATGACCAACATCATCTATGGATTGATTTATATATTGTGTTTGAGTCATGAAGGCAGTTTCATCATATGTATGGTATTCGAGCATGAAGTTATGATCATTTCTATGATTGTTTTGATAGTAAGATTGAACTATGTAGGAGCAGAATCAAATGTAAAATTGGTGGTGTGGTTTAAATTTATGTGGTTTTCTTTTTCAGAAGTTTTATGACCTTTGGGAGATGTTACATATGGTATCAGAGCTAGAGTGACTGCACTCGGGCCTATTTGGGTCCAACATGTAGTTAGAATGCATGAAGATTGATCGCTCTAACCAATCGATTGTTTTTATTTGTGGATGCATGACATTGATGAACGAGGGGATAAGTTGTCCGAGTGAGCCTGCAAAGATTGAAGGAGGTAACATTGAAGAAGTTATAACAAAAGAATTATGTGCAATCATAACTAACAAAATTCAACTCAAATAAGGTGGATTATAAATGCAAGATAATTAAAGGAATAATGTGGTCAGAAACTCCACATCTGCTTAAATTTTGTATTTATGTTTTCGGATGATCATATTAACCATGAAATATTTTCCACAATCAGACTCATGGGATGATTTTATAATTCTTTTGCTTCTTTTTGCATTAAAGACAACAAAAAGGGGGTTAACATGACATTTGGTTATGTTATCCGGAGTCCCAAAACAACAAAGTAATTTTAGGAAATTGTGGGAACATTGTACAATTGACTGTTGGGCAACAATTTGAAACTGCTAGCTAGAGACCATATTCACACACTTTTCCTTCTTAATTGAAGGAAAAAATTGATGCTACAAAACTTGCAACTGCCTCTCTAAAGATAGTTCATTTTATGTTTATTTCTGTACATAAAAGATTTGACATTTTTTTCAATTTCTTGTCACATGTTTAAATTGTGAGCAGGTCTGATGTGAGAATATAGTATGGATCTGCATTGATTAAACATTCTATACTCTACATACCATTGTCCTAGTTGATGCATGGCCCTATGAGTAGGATCTCCAAATTAAAATATTGTCTATGTCTTTCCAAAAAAAGAACAATCGATTTGGAGTTCGATCAATCTTGTGGATGGTGCAGATGCACGAATTATTGGCTATCTTAAATCACACGTGAGGAATCAAAATTTTGTAGCATTTAAATTTGTTGCATGTGTGTAGTTGTCACTCGTAGACACATTTAGAGTTCTAAGGGAAAAGCTGTCAGGTATGAATTAAATTTTGAATCACTTATCCACTGTTGTGACTAGATCGCTATGATTGGTCAGTTGTTAATATGTTTTACAATATTTGCATATGGATTGATACGCATAATTGTTTGATTTATTTCCATCTAAGTCATATTTAGATTCGGTGTCTGAAAATTCCTTTGGATGTAATAATGGTTGGTGCCCAATCTCTGTAACGCATTGTGTTGGCTTGAATAGATGTAATAAACATTGCCATTGAAATTGCTGGTAAGCATTGGACTCGTTTTAAGTCTGACAATGTATCAAGGTGTCCAAATTCCGTTAATGCATTGAGTTGGGGTTGGGGTGTATCTGACAAACTTTGATGGAATTTATATGATGCATGTTCTTAACACGTGATCTAGTTGAACGGACCTAAAGGGGAAATATCATCTCTGAATTATTCTGTTAGCTGAGTCATTTTTCGCCAAAGGATGGACTAAGATCTTTACGTTAAAATCATTATAGTTTGGATATTTAATATCTCTTCCTTAATGAATGAATTGCATATCTAAACTCGGAATGTTGGAAAATTGCTATTAACATTTGAAAATTGATAAGTGAATGAACAACGTATAACATTATGGACTAACTCTGCAGGTTATGAATGAGGCACCACCTCCTGAAATGGACTAATTGTTGGAATGGATGCTTATTGCTATCATATGTCTATTTGTAGATTCTAGCAAGAACCCTAGAATTGATTCTAGTGATGGATTGAAGGATCTTGTTGGTAATCTTGCGATTAAAACCTTTAAGAATTTGATAACATTATTGTTGCTTGAATGATGTTGAGACTAGCATTTTTAAAGAGCTTATATGGATTTGATTATCTAAATATATTGATGTTAAAAAAATAATAAATGAGTTGATGAATGCTATATAATGTTACATGCTAACATGGTAGGATATGCCAGGAACACTATGAGTCGGAGCCGACAATTAGAAAATATTTGCTGCCATAGATAAGGAGGATTAGGTATGGGTATTGTTTAATATAATTGTTGAACCTCGAGTTTTTACAAACAAGGACTAATTATGGATGATGTTGTTGCATACTAACATTGCAGGCTTCACCGAGATTATGGCCATTGCTACAATCGATGTACATTATGGTATATAAATCCACCTACGTATGTAAGTTGCGCTCAATTACTCAAAAAAAGGAGTAAGGAGTACTTTTTATAAATTATTTACGAGGTTATGTAAATCATGAATGACGATTAAAAATCGATGCAAATTATGAAACTCTGATAATTGATTTTTGAAATTTTGGGTTATCAATGAATTCTTTGACTGACAATGTAGCCGATTCATGAATCAGGACAATGACAATAAAGTCATGCAAGCACCATGGAGTTTGCTTTGCAATAATCAAGGTTAAAATTTATACAAATACGAAGAAGGAAAAAAAAATTGGATGCTGCGGGAGCACCATGGTGTTAGGCAAGTGATTGCCGCATGAGCACACTGGTGTTAGGCATATATGCTGCAGGAGCACAATGTTGTTAGGCAAGCGATTGTTGTGTGAGCACATTGGTCTTAGGAATATGGTGTGGCAAAAGACCTGGGCAAAATTGGGACATCTGGAAAAACAGGACACTGTTTGATATCACTGAGGAGAGTAACCTCTGAATTATTGTAAGTCCACACCAGAATAGGAAAAAGAAACTCAAAGGGAGTTTGGAAAACATAACAAACATAAAAACATGTTAAATGAATTTTCCAAAAGACTATTACATTGCTTAATGTGTAATATGAAGAAATGGTTCCTCATGGAGAGGACAACCTAATTGACCAAATGTTGAAGATAAAACCAACAGTAAAAGGATAGCAATCATGTTTTATCGATGAATAAATCGCATTATGAAAATGATTGGGCATTATGGAACCAATGAACATTAGAAAATTGCAGAATATTACAGCAAAAGGGATCTATGGCATATGTTTAGTTGAATTATAATTTTGTACATGTTGTACTGAAGAAATACTGGGCGAGACCCAAACTTGTTGCAAGAAAACTGCAGGTCTTGAACGATGGAAAACTTGGGAAGAAGTCAGGAAAGGTTAGAACAGGAAAGGAGAAGCAAGAAAAGATGACTAATGAGGAGAAGGAGACTGGCCAAAGTCATGAACACCGAGAACGGTGTTGTTTTTAAGGGGAGGAGGATGTAATGTCCCTCCTACATATCCCCAAATACCTTGTTATTATGAATAGTTATTGTAATTGTTTTGGTGGGAAACGGGAACACCGAGGATGGTGTTATTTTCAAGGGGGAGAGGATGTAACATCCCTCTCATATACCCTAGAGATTTTTGTGAACTTTGAATGTTATTGTACTTGATTCTCTGCTGAGGAGCTCAAGGCCAAGGCCCCACCAGTAAGAACCATGTAAGTTAAAGAGATCCATTTCCTAAGTTGTAGACGTAAGAGACCTAAGACTTTCGGACAACCTTAACGACGAGCAACAAATTCTACTAAGAGGGAAAGGCCGTGGTTAACAAGGACTTTGGGGATCTAGGAAAGAGTAACCTGGGTTCATACAAGTTCGATATGCTAACAGGAGGAAGCTAGCTACGTGAACAATGGTAGCTGCGTAGTGGTCCAATTATGGTAAAAACAAACGTTAAGGTACATGCATATATACAAGACAAACATATGCATATTTATATACATGTGAATATAGGTATATGTATGAGAACATACCTAGATACGGATCTATATGTATATATATATATATATATATATATATATATATATATATTTATATAGAATCGCTGAGATAAAAAACCAAAGAAATAACCTGGTTGCATGAACAACATATTCATATTTAAGATATATATATATGTATAAGAACCGACTTTCAATATATATATGTACATTAGCATTACTTCATCTGACCTTATACTTTTGCAATGCAATGACTAGGCCTTGGTTGTCACCATATACATATGTATATGATTGATTTGCAAATATATATATATATATATATATATAATCGAACTACACTATGGATATGTATAAGATTTTGTTACTTTTCTTATATAATAGTATATTTCCTGTTTGTCAGCTTGCCACCAAGCGAATGGGGTTTTTCTAAGGAAAAATCCAAGCGCAGTAATTCCTTAAGTCTATAGTTATAAAAGGTAGGGAACATAGGGATTATGTTATACTAAAGAATAGTTAAGAGGGTACGATTTTTAAGGAGGAAATCATGCTATTTATTCCTGGAGCGAGGTAAAAATCACAGGGGTGTATGTTAGTCCCTTTTGGGGAATCTTCTGCTATGACAGTTAAAAAGAAAGGAACGCGCGGGTAAGGTACACCAGGGAAGGTTTTCTAGAAAGGAAATTTCAAGTTCTTACCTGGGGAATGCCTTTGGCACGACCTCCTTGAATTTGGGTAAATAATTGCAAGGGATCGCTGGTGGAACTTTTGCGAAGCAGAGCCAAGCCATAGCAATTCTTGGGAGTAGCACACCAGTATTTGGTAGCTAACATTCTGGCCCTTTACGCCTTAGAATTTGTATGATAATGATTGTTGGCATTATTGTTATAATTTTGTTCGAATGCCACATGCCACGATTTGGGAAGATAGTGTTTCTGTCCTTAAACGCTTCAGAATTTTTACCATGGCAATTGCTTGTGAATTTATCAGATCTGATTGATTCTACGAAAACCTTCTGGTTTTGCTAAACATGATCCTGCTATCAATGTTTTGTTTTTATTTATTGTTTAAACACCAACTCCAAACCTAGGACGATGTGTCCATCACTGTGTTGATTGTATTACGGTTCAAGATCTGAACGCATTAGGGATATGTAGGATTTTGATTTAACTTCCATTTTAGTTGAAGGCCTAAGTAAGATCTGTTTGGCTATGTTTTGCGTGGGTTACTGACATCTATGGGAAATCTCTAGATCTAGGAAGACCCTATCCACGATTTGAAAATCGATGTGTGTTGGAGAGAGAACCGATACAGGGGTTATTTGCATTAACTGGGTATTTTTCTTTGTGCGTATGGATTCATTCATTAATGAAACCATCATCCTGAAGTATTCGTGTTTATGCATATTCTCCTTAGACCTTATCATTTTTTTGTGTGGATTAATTCCTTGCAGCTCTAATCTGAAGCTGGCCATTGATGTTGCTTGGATTTCTGATAGCAGAGCGGACTTGGTGAATTTTGAGGGAAGTTGTTTGTTTTTGGTTATCAAATGAGAATCCAAGCTGCTTTTGTTTCTTTTATTATTATTTTGGTTTCATTACCCTGTAGGGGTTTTGCTGTTGCTTTGAAACCTAAGATAAAAAGCTAGAGCAGCTACAGATACCAACTCGGCCGCAGGATCTATAGTCTCTCGGAATCCCTCAAAACCAATTTAACATCACACAATTCTTTATGAAGTATACACGATACACAGAGCAATGATGATGATTATTATTGTGGTAAGATAGATATACATGACATAGTACTTCACAATCAGATTACAGACTCTTACTGCAGATAGCCTTTGGAGAGCGAAGGTCGGCACTGCGAAAACACATACACACCCTAGATCAAGCTTCTGATGAGATCTTATACCAGAATGGCAAGTCTCAGAGCATACGTGCTTGATTTACAGACACAAACTTATAACACAGAGAAGAGATTTTCTCGAAGGAACTACGCGTTCTGCTCGAGAATTTGGATTTAAGAACCAAATTCAGACAGACTGAGTATACCACGAGTATCCGAGAAAGAGAACTTCAAGAGTATAGACTCTATAAATAGAATGTCTTTCAGCAGTTCTGATGTGATCATTTAGCTCGAAGCCATGACACAGAGCATACTGAGCCTTCAGACTTACAGACTCAGACTATGAAGTCGAGCGGACTATTTGCTCAAGGCTCGAGACTCAGACTTGCAGAGCTCACTACTAGCTCAATGCGACTAAATGACCCAAATGACCCGATGATCTCAAATGAGCCCGAGGTGTCTTATTTATACAAACTCAATCGGTCACCCGGTGACAACGAACTGGCATTCACCAGTCAAAAATCGATCCGATTACCAAAACCTACACTAATAGGTCAGAACCGAATCATCCAGGGTGACAAGTGGGGACAGCCACTATCGTTATCTCATCCCTTAACTGGCCAGAGGCATTACGGGGACCCAGAATCTTCTGTCATGGCTGACAGACTCTCAACATAGTAGAAAGTTGAGCAATCACTGGCCCACGTCAGTTTATTCCCTGTACTATTACAAAGACGAGCATTAATCTGGCCGTCGTCGGAAACAGTGTCAGGAAAACCTAGATGACTCAGGCTTCAAAGGGTCCACCACGTCTTTCAATCCCAGCCGTCTCTTCCTTGGAGCATGAGATCTATTTCAGAGTCATCAGGCTCATACTCATGATGTCCGAATAATACATCCTCGTCTAATTCTCGGTAAGGCACAGGAGATGGAGGTGGATATAGGAACTGGCCGAAACATCGTTCAATGTCTGAACCTTTAAACAGTGGGTTCGGCTCACATATAGATTCTCCTCTGAAATGGGAGGTAACTTTATAGTCCAGTGGGATTTCTCTGGTAGTAACTATGGACTCTATATGCACACCAACAGCAGATCTTCTGATAAACTTTTGCTGAACATAGATCCGATTTCCAAGTGGCTCATAGGTTCCACCTTCATGGATGAGCTTGAATTTAAACCACTGCAAGTTCTGGTGAGCAACTTCAAGATCGCCCTTCAGGTGCAAAATGAAGTTTGCATGCCGATTTTCCCAATCATTTCTTGGATAGAAGGTATCCAAGAAAACATCAGTCCACCCAGACCAGATTTGGTTGTATGCTAAATCAGCAGGGTCTGCGAAGATGATTATGCTGACTCGTTCTCTGCAATATTGGAGAATCAGGTTGTAGGATTTCCAGGTTAGACGTCCATCACACAGATCAACATATTTTTCTCCATTCTTATCCTCACCTATCCATAGCTCTCTGCAATTAGAAATCTTAGGATATGCATCTGAGAAGCTCTAGAATGCTTCTTTTTCCCATCGCTCTAGGATTTGCAACTTGCATGGTGATGTCTGGATATTCTGAACTAAGGTGAGCTACAGAAATCTCTTTGCTTCATCCACTGAAGCATACTCCAAAGAGTCGATTCGAACATCTTTGGGGAAGGTATTGTCCCATGGCAGAATGAACAATCCTTCTTTCTTAGCCAGTTCTTTAGGCGTCTTTGGTGCTCTGGCGATTTCTTCTTCTGCTGCAACAATGGTGGAAGTGGTAGGCTGGCTATCACGGCTGTAGAGGCGATCATATACTTATTTTCTCATCTGGGCCTCTGTCATAGGAGATTTTCCTTTTGCAGGATCCCTTGGAGGATCATTCTTGTCATCACCTGCTCCTGAACTGCTACTTCCAGCGCTGAACATCTTCAAGGCCTTCGGCTCTGTCTTCTGGGATGATTCCATGGTTAACATTTCAGCCAATCAATTCAAATATCCTGGCTTATAGACAATTTCATAATCAAAATAACTTAACCAAGAAAACCATTTTAAAATTCTACTAGAGTTTTCAGCCATCAAACTCTCATTCTTGAATATGCCGGGCATGATCTTCAAGTCTGTTCGGATAATGAACTTCACAGGTTTTAAGAACAGTATGAAGTGTTTCACAGTCTTTTTCATAGCCAAAATTTCTTTATGGCTTGATGGGTACTTGAGCTCGGCTCCTTTGAACACTAGACCCGTAGCCACAGATATTTTCTTTACCATTAATGGCTTCTAACAGGACACCACCCCATGTAGATGAAGAGGCATCTGTCTCTATAATCAGCTGGCCATTACCAGTAGGTAAAGATAGAGCAGGCAGTTTAATAACTTTCAGCTTTATTTCTCGAACTGCATCTGTCATTTCTGCAGACCATTTTGGCGGATTCTTCTTGAGTCTTTGCTGCAAAACTTTGATATCATCGGCCTGACCTTTGTAAAAGGGCCGAATGTAATTCAGAGATCCCAAGAATCTTTGCAACTATGTCTTGTCCAATATTTCATCAGGAAACTTATCAAATCCCGACAAGACATGATTCTGAAGGATTATCTGTCCAGATCTAATCTCAAAACCTAAGAATTTCATCTTAGTCTTACCAATTTCCATCTTCGGCTCGGACAGAACTAATCCATGCTTATATACTAATTCATAGAATTTCTGTAGATGCTTCAGGTGTTCCTGCGGACTGTGTGAGAAAATTAGTATATCATCAATGTAAACTAACGCCCAATTATATTCTCTTAAAATGTCCTCCATACGTTTCTGAAACTCGGAGGGGGCATTGTTTATCCCAAATGGCAGCACTCGCCACTGATACTGACCTCTGGGGACCAAGAATGCTGTCTTGTATCTATCTTCATCTTTTATACCTAATACCTATTTGGTAGAAACCAAATTTCATGTCAAACTTACTGAAGATAACCCAACCATTTATCCTTTGCAGGAGGCTGGCTTTGTTGGGAAGAGGGTAGCGGACTTTCTGTAAAGCTGCGTTCAGTGGCTTATAATTGACAACTAACCGCGGCTTACCTCTCTTCTGCTCAGAATGTTTGTTAACAACAAATGCTCTACATTCCCATGGACTCTTTGATGATTCTATCAAACCTTTCTGCAACAGTTCTTGAATTTCTTCATCACAAAACTTAACCTCTGACGGTGACATGAAAGCTGCAGAAGCTTTCATTGGTTTGATTTATGTTGTAGGGTCATAGGGAAATGACACGAAGTAGTGTTCCCTATTCCAGAAGGCGTTCGGACTATCTGAGCAACAATCTTTGCAAATCTTCTCAGAAATTTCTTTAAGAGCTTTCTCACCGTGCAATTCTGAGAAGACTAGACTACGCTCCATTTTCATGAGCTGAGCAATGTTAGGTAACTGTACAGGTAACCGCTCAGGAATAGGACAAACTGCTGGAGCTTGGAAAGACAAAGGAAATTTAACAAACTTGTTATTGAATGTACAGATGAAGGTTTTCTTGTGATGGTTAAAAAAATATGGACTAACTTGATGGAGAAAGTTAGAACCTAAAACAACATCTTCACTCATGCCATCCATCCTATATATAGTCATCATTCTACAAACGTTTTGGAAATTTACAGTCACTTTGGCTTTGGCCTATAGACGGATGGGAGCTCCATTAATGGCTGTTCCGCCATTGATAGTCTTTTCCGAGTAGTATCTAGGAATGGCTGAACCACGAGCTAGGTTGAGTCTATCATACAAGCAAGGGAATATGGGTTATATTCACATGGTTTTAAAGTAACGGGAATAAATAGTTTCAGACCTGAAAGCATAGACAAACTGATAAGGCGTTGTTGAGGAGGCGGAGAGGAAGGGGGAGACTGTTTTGGTGTTTCTTCTTCCTTCTCTTTTATGCATTCAGTATTCAATACACTCTCATAGTGCTTGCTGAGATCATCGTCTGATGATTGATCTCTTTCTATTTGAATTACCTTGACTTCGCTTTTTAAATCTTCTATTTTCTTACAAAGTGTTCTCAGCTCTTCTTGTCTTTCCCTGATCTCTAATCTCATCTTTGCTTCTCGGCTTCTTCTAAAACTCTGTCTTTCTTTATGTCCTTCAGGATAATTCTTGTACAGATCTACAGGACTGTATGATACAGAGCTTTCATACTCCATTTTCTGCTTTCCTTTGCAGGCTTCTAGCTGGGTCTTTAACTGGTTCTTCTTTTCCTTGAGACTGCTACGCTCAGGAAAATGATAAGGCTCAATCTCAAAAAGTCTGAGATCTATGGCAGCTATTTTTTTCTCCAATTCTTGCTGTCTTTCTGAAGAGGAAAACATGCAAACATTAAACATATTAAGGCTGAAATCGAAATCAGGTACCTCGAACCCCCCTAAATTTGCTTCCGATTCGGAATCTGAGGATGGAGGATGGGGAGCAAATTTAAATGCTGTCTGAACTAGAACATTTGATTCACTGGGAGAGTCAGAATCAGTGTCATCTGGAAGATAGAGATATTCACCAGAAGGTTCTTCATGTTCTTCCTGGTGATCCCACATGCGAGAATCAAGATTATCGTAGAAAGCTGCAAGTCTCGGCTTGCTCTTTTTCTTTGGGCATTTGCTAGCCCAATGTCTCGGTTTCCCACAAAGGAAACAATTCTTGTCTGTAGCCTGGGAAGAATGACGTTTAATAAACTTTCTAGGCTTATACCTCTTAGTGGGTTTAGGCGGTCGGGGCTTGTATCTTGGATTTCTGCTATACTGTAAGAGTTTTTCTGGATAATGATATTGCGGCTCAGTTGTATGAAAACCCTTTGACTTTTTCTTACCATGACACTTACAGGAAGACTGCAAATGTCCGCGGTTGTGAGGACCACAACCCCAATCAGGCATCTGGGCGACATTTTTACAAAAGGATGGTGTGAACATGTCCTGATGCCATTTGAAATCCTTTTCCACTCTTTTTGACAGGCAATGTTCCTGCCATGTTTCCATGATGTATTGGTGAAGCTGTGCAATGGATAAATCTTGATAGCTGTAGCTTTTATCTTTCATATATTTTTCCACTGCATCTGGAACATGTCCAGGGAAACTTCACAGATAATGCTTCAAATAAGCCGAATCATTAGCTTTTCCTGTAGAGATTAATAATTTCTGCATATAACAAAAATATTGTTGTGCCTGTGACAGGTTACACAGTCTAGCTGTCATGAACAACAAAGCATAATGATCGGTCATATCACCGTTATCTTCTCCATAAAACTGTTTTATGAGGGCCTTCAAAATCTGCTGATCTACATCTTTGGCTGCAAGCATAGTATTCTTTGCCTCTTGGGGCAAATGTCTCCACCATTCGGCTACAAGACTGGAAAATCCTGCAACTATGTGATTTGCAAGATACAAACTAGTTAAAGATGCATCTCTGGTTCTCTATGCTATGGTACAATTTTGAAGTAGATTAAGGGTGGCCTTAATATCTTCACGACTCTGACAACCTATGTTAAAGACAGGATGATCTGGCATCTGTGAAATAAGGTTGTTCATTGAAGTAACACCAAAGTTGGTGTAGAACTTCGGACCAGTGGATGCTGACGGCATGGATGTAGCCATTTTAGGCAACTGTGTTTCTGGATCAGATTTGATAAGGGCATGACCAGAGGATTGTCCTAAAAACATTTGCAAATCATAATACTTTTGTTCCAAAGCAGGTGGTAAGTCTTTTATGTATTTTACCCAGCCACGCAGATTTTCAAACTCAGCTTTGCTCTGACCAAAATCAAAGTCAGGATTTCTTGGGTCTTTCTCGGGGACATGGAACATCCCAAATGCAAAGCTTCACTCAAGTGGAGGAGCGGAGGATTTCTTTTTCTTCGTGTCATATCCTTGCAATACTAAGGATATGGCTTCTTTACTGACTTCAGGAGCTGTTTTCTTTTTTAGTTTTTCACTTGCTGCTAAAAGCTCTTCAATTTTTTGAAGTCTTCTTTCAATTCGATCTGCTGCTTTCGCAACAGCATCTTTTATTTCAGCAATGTCTGATAGTAGATGATCTATCAAACCTAAATTGGCTTCAACTGTAGATACTTGTTCTTTTTCTTCAGCTATGGAACTACGCAGTTTAGTAAGATCTAGAGCAACCTCATCTAGATTCTTAGCAGTCAATCTATTCTGCAGATTTCCCCAGTTGGCAAGTTTGGTTTCATCGGAAACAGATTTTTATGCTCCTGAGGATTTAATAGGTAAGAATTCCTTCTTAACTTGACCATCATTTGAATACTATATGAAGGGAATATCTGGAAGATTCCTACCAGGATAGTAGGCCTTCTGGTTATCACTGTTTGTTGTTTCTACTGCGCTATTTTCTCTAGGCAGGTTTACTATGAACATCCCCAACCTAGGCTTATTCTTATAATGCTGAAGTCTGTCTAAATTCTTTCTACAGGAAGGACAGTCTAAGTGCTGACCTCTATGTTCATTTATGCCAAGTCCAGAGTGTAAGGATTCAGAACGTACAGAAGCTGGTATACTACGGGAACTAGATACAGAAGATGATCTAGAGAAATTATTTACAAGAGCAAGATCTGGATCTGGAGATCTGAAAGAGTTAGAACTTTGATCATATTTCAGAGGTTTGGAGAGAAGGGTTTTTCTTGTAGGCTCATAGTTTCTAAGCTCATTATATTTTATCTCCCATTGCTGGGGATACTTTATAGTCGTCCAGTCAAAAGTGATAGGTTGTGCCTGCTTAGAATGGTCTTGTTCCACCATGCTGTGCAGGTGTGAACTCTGAGTGACCTTCTTCTGGAGGGGAGGCATAGTTTCATTACCAAAGCTGACGCAAACTAAACTCTTTAGTTGTAAGATACGGGATCCAGTCATCATGCTAAAGCCTTGAGGGAGAATGTAGGCTTTCAGGAGGTCATAGATGTGTGGGTCATCCAGACTAACAGAATATTTGGGAAATATTGTACCAAAAGCAGGGCCATTGTTTAGAGGTGCGGTGAAACCACCAACTATAGCATGTGCAAAATTAGTATGTCTGGTGTCAATAGCAACACAGAGGGAAGAAATGGGTAAGAAAGGAAGAACAAGAGGATTTAATCCTAAACGGATGGCTCCTAAATGTGCATATTTATATCCTTTACTTCGAGCCCAATCTATTTGTGATTTATATAACAGATTGATATGTTTAGGGTCTTGAGAATCAGTAAATGGAATGTCTACTGAGGACACTTTTATTTGACTAGATGCAAAATAATTCCAACCAGTTAATTTATACACTTCTCGATGGAGAATATCAAGAAACTGCCATTCTGCTGACGAATTGGAGTTATCTATATGGATGATGGAGGAATCGGTGGAGGTAGAACAATCTGCGAATGATGAGCGTCTCTCTGCAAGAGATATGACATCGTTCCCATCTTGCTGACAGTCTAAAGATGTGTGTGTAGTAACATCCATTGTGGGATCCATTGACAAGGGCTCAGTCACACTTTAGGTCTTTCAACGGGATTTACGACGCCTCAATCTTCACGGATGTTACCCTAATACGACCTCTTAGACACCCTTAAGGATTTACTACAATTGCTCAATTGGTCATTTCCACCAATCTACGGGGAGTGTTACTCTTTAGACTATCATCAACAAGAATATGAAACAGTGTAGTATAAAGCAGTGACTTACTATTTAGTTGCAGAATTACTGTTCCTCAGCTCTACTATTCGTTGGCTTTGATCAATGCTGCTGGCTCTGATATTACGGGGACCCGAAATCTTCTGTCATGGCTGACAGACTCTTGACATAGTACAAAGTGGAGCAATAACTGGCCCACGTTATTTTATTCCCTATACTATTACAAAGACGAGCATTAATCCCGTCGTCGTCCGAAACAGTGTCAGGAAAACCTGGCTGACTCAGGCTTCAGAGGGTCCACCACGTATTTCAATCCCAGCCGTCTCTTCCTTGGAGCATGAGATCTATTTCAGAGTCATCAGACTCATACTCATGATGTCCAAATAATACATCCTCGTCTAATTCTCGGTAAGGCACAGGAGATGGAGGTGGATATAGGAACTGGCCAAAACATCGTTCAATGTATGAACCTTTAAACAGTGGGTTCGGCTCACATATAAATTCTCCTCTGAAATGGGAGGTAACTTTATAGTCCAGCAGAATTTCTCTGGTAGTAACTCTGGACTCTATATGCGCACCAATAGTGGATCTTCTGATAAACTTTTGCTGAACATAGATCCGATTTCCAAGTGGCTCATAGGTTCCACCTTCATGGATGAGCTTGAATTTAAACCAATGGATGTTCTGGTGAGCAACTTCAAGATTAGCCTTCAGGTGCAAAATGAAGTTTGGACGCCGATTTTCCCAATCATTTCTAGGACAGAAAGTATCTAAGAAAACATCATTCCACCCAGACCAGATTTGGTTGTATGCTAAATCAGCAGGGTCTGTGCAGATGATTATGCTACCTCGTTCTCTGCAATATTGGAGAATCAGGTTGTAGGATGTCCAGGTTAGACGTCCATCACACAGATCAACATATTTTTCTCCATTCTTATCCTCACCTATCCATAGCTCTCTGCAATTAGAAATCTTAGGATATGCATCTCAGAACCTCTGGAATGCTTCTTTTTCCCATCGCTCTAGGATTTGCAACTTCCAGGGCGATGTCTAGATATTCTGAACTAAGTTGAGCTGCAGAAATCTCTTTGCTTCATCCATTGAAGCATACTCCAAAGAGTCGATTCGAACATCTTTGGGGAAGGTATTGTCCCATGGCAGAATGAACAATCCTTCTTTCTTAGCCAGTTCTTTAGGTGTCTTTGGTGCTCTGGTGATTTCTTCTTCTGCTGCAACAATGGCGGCATTGGTAGGCTGGCTATCACGGCTGTAGAGGCGATCATATACTTCTTTTCTCATCTGGTCCTCTGTCATAGGAGATTTTCCTTTTGCAGGATCCCTTGGAGGATCATTCTTGTCATCACCTGCTCCTTAACTGCTACTTTCGGCGCTGAACATCTTTAAGGCCTTCATCTCTGTCTTTTGGGCTGATTCCCTGGTTAACATGTCAGCCAAGCAATTCAAATATCCTGGCTTATAGAAAATTTCATAATCAAAAGAACTTAACCAAGAAAACCATTTTAAAATTCTACAAGAGTTTTCAGCCATCAAACTCTCATTCTTGAATATGTCGGCCATGATCTTCAGGTCTGTTTGGATAATGAACTTCACAGGTTTTAAGAACAGTCTGAAGTGTTTCACAGTCTTTTTCACAGCCAAAATTTCTTTATGGCTTGATGGGTACTTGAGCTCGGCTCCTTTGAACGCACCAGACCCGTAGCCACAGATATTTTCTTTACCATTAATGGCTTCTAACAGGACACCACCCCATGTAGATGAAGAGGCATCTGTCTCTATAATCACTTGGCCATTACCAGTAGGTAAAGATAGAGCAGGTAGTTTAATAACTTTCAGCTTTATTTCTCGAACTGCATCTCTCATTTATGCAGACCATTTTGGCGGATTCTTCTTGAGTCCTTGCCTTAGAACATTGATATCTTCGGCCTCACCTTTGTAAAAGGGCCAAATGTAATTCAGAGATCCCAAGAATCTCTGCAACTGTGTCTTGTCCAATATTTCATCAGGAAACTTATCAAATCCCAACAAGACATGATTCTGAAGGATTATCTGTCCAGATCCAATCTCGAAACCTAAGAATTCAATCTTAGTCTTACCAATTTCCATCTTTGGCTCGGACAGAACTAATCCATGCTTATATATTAATTCGTAGAATTTCTGCAAATGCTTCAGGTGTTCCTACAGATTGTGTGAGCAAATTAGTATATCATCAATGTAAACTAATGCCCAATTATATTCTCTGAAAATGTCCTCCATACGCTTTTGAAACTCAGAGGGGGCATTGTTTATCCCAAATGGCAGCACTCGCCACTGATACTGACCTCTGGGGACCAAGAATGCTATCTTGTATCTATCTTCATATTTTATACCTATCTGGTAGAAACCATATTTCATGTCAAACTTACTGAAGATAACACAACCATTTATCCTTTGCAGGAGGCTGGCTTTGTTGGGAAGAGGGTAGCGGACTTTTTGTAAAGCTGCGTTCAGCGGCTTATAATTGAAAACTAACCACGGCTTACCTCTCTTCTGCTCAGAATGTTTGTTAACAACAAATTCTCTACATGCCCATGGACTCTTTACTGGTTCTATCAAACCTTTCTACAACAGTTCTTGAATTTCTTCATCACAAAACTTAACCTCTGACTGTGACATCAAAGCTGCAGAAGCTTTCATTGGTTTGATTTCTTTTGTAGGCTCGAAGTATTGTTCCCTAGTCCAGAAGGCGTTCGGACTATTTGAGCAACAATCTTTGCGAAGCTTCTCAAAAATTTCTTTAAGAGCTTTCTCACCGTGCAATTCTGAGAATACTAGACTACGCTCCATTTTCATGAGCTGAGTAGTGTCAGGTAGTTGTACGGGTAACCGCTCAGGAATAGGACAAACTGCTGGAGCTTGGAAAGACAAAGGAAATTTAACAAACTTGTTATCGAATGTACAGATGAAGGTTTTCTTGTGATGGTTAACAAAATACGGGCTAACTTGATGGAGAAAGTTAGAACCTAAAACAACATCTTCACTCATGTCATCCATCCTATATACAGTCATCATTCTACAGACGTTCTGCAAATTTACAGTCACTTCGGCTTTGGCCTGTAGACGGATGGGAGCTCCATTAATGGTTGTTCCGCCATCGATAGTCTTTTCCCAGTAGTAGCTAGGAAGGGCTGAACCACGAGCTAGGTTGACCTGACAACCAGAGTCTATCATACAAGCAAGGGAATATGGGTTATATTCACATGGTTTGAAAGTAATGGGAATAAACAGTTTCGGACCTGAAAGCATATACAAATTGATAAGGCATTGTTGGGAAGGTGGAGAGGAAGGGGGAGACTGTTCTGGTGTTTCTTATTCCTTCTCTTTTATGCATTCAGTATTCAATGCACTCTCATAGTGCTTGCTGATATCATCGTCCGATGATTGATCTCTTTCTATTTGAATTACCTTGACTTCGCTTTTTAAATCTTCTATTTTCTTACAAAGTGTTCCCATCTCTTCTTGTCTTTCCCTGATCTATAATCTCATCTTTTCTTCTCGGCTTCTTCTGAAACTCTGTCTTTCTTTATGTCCTTCAGGATAATTCTTGTACAGATCTGCAGGACTGTATGATACAGAGCTTTCATACTCCATTTTCTGCTTTCCTTTGCAGGCTTCTAGCTGCGTCTTTAACTGCTTCTTCTTTTCCTTGAGACGGCTACGCTCAGGAAACTGATAAGGCTCAACCTCAGAAAGTATGAGATCTATGGCAGCTATTTATTTCTCCAATTCTTGCTATCTTTCTGAAGAGGAAAACATGCAAACCTTAAACATATTAAGGCTGAAATCGAAATCAGGTACCTCGAACCCCCCTAAATTTGCTTTCGATTCGGAATCTGAGGATGGAGGATGGGGAGCAAATTTAAATGCTGTCTGAACTGGAACATCTGATTCACTAGGAGAGTCAGAATCAGTGTCATCTGGAAGATAGAGATATTCATGAGAAGGTTCTTCATGTTCTTCCTGGTGATCCCACATGCGAGAATCAAGATTATCGCAGAAAGCTGCAAGTCTTGGCTTGCTCATTTTATTTGGGCATTTTCAAGCCCAATGTCCTAGTTTCCCACAAAGGAAACAATTCTTGTCTGTATCCTGGGAAGAACGATGTTTAATAAAATTTCTAGGCTTATACCGCTTAGCAGGTTTAGGCGGTCGGGGCTTGTATCTTGGCTTTCTGCTATAATGTAAGGATTTTTCCAGATAATGGTATCGCGGCTCACTTGTATCAAAACCCTTTGACTTTTTCTTACCATGACACTTACAAGAAGACTGCAAATGTCCGTGGTTGTGAGGACCACAACCCCAATCAGGCATCTGGGTGACATTTTTACAAAAGGACGGTGTGAACATGTCCTGATGCCGTTTGAAATCTTTTTCCACTCTTTTTGATAGGCAATGTTCCTGCCATGTTTCCATGATGTATTGGTGAAGCTGTGCAATGGATAAATCTTGATAGTTGTAGCTTTTATCTTTCATATATTTTTCCACTGCATCTAGAATGTGTCCAAGGAAACTTCGCAGATAATGCTTCAAATAAGCCGGATCATTAGCTTTTCCTGCAGAGATTAATCATTTCTGCATATAACAAAAATACTGTTGTGCCTGTGACAGGTTACACAGTCTAGCTGTCATGAACAATGAAGCATAATGATCGTACATATCACCGTTATCTTCCCCATAAAACTGTTTTATGAGGGCCTTCAAAATCTGCTAATCTGCATCTCTGGCTGCAAGCATAGTATTCTTTGCCTCTCGGGGAAAATGTCTCCACCATTCGGCTGCAAGACCGAAAAATCCTGCAACTATGTGATTTGCAAGATACAAACTAGTTAAAGATGCATCTCTTCTTCTCTGTGCTATGGTCCAATTTTGAAGCAGATTAAGGGCAGCCTTAATCTCTTCGCGACTCTGACAACCTATTTGAAAGACAGGATGATCTGGCATCTGTGAAATAAGGTTGTTCATTGAAGTAACACCAAAGTTTGTGTAGAACTTTGGACCAATGGATGCTGACGGCATGGATGTATCCATTTCAGGCAACTGTGTTTCTGGCTCAGATTTGATAAGGGCATGACCAGAGGATTGTCCTGAAAACATTTGAAAATCATAATACTTTTGTTCCAAAGCAGGTGGTAAGTCTTTTATGGATTTTACCCAGCCACGCAGATTTTCAAACTCAGCTTCGCTCTGACAAAAATCAAAGTCAGGCTTTCTTGGGTCTTTCTCGGGGACATGGAACATCCTGAATGAAAAGCTTCGCTCGAATGGAGGAGTGGATGATTTCTTTTTCTTTGTGTCATATCCTTGCAATACTAAGGATATGGCTTCTTTACTGACTTCAGGAGCTGTTTTCTTTTTTAGTTTTTCACTTGCTGCTAAAAGCTCTTCAATTTTCTGAAGTCTTTTTTCAATTCGATATGCTGCTTTCGCAACAGCATCTTTTATTTCAGCAGTGTCTGATAGTAGATGATCTATCAAACCTAACTTGGCTTCAACTGCAGATACTTGTTCTTTTTCTTCAGCTATGGCACTACACAGTTTAATAAGATCTAGAGCAACCTCATCTAGATTCTTAGAAGTCAATCTATTATGTAGATTTCCTCAGTTGGCAAGTTTGGCTTCATCGGAAACAGATTCTTCTGCTCCACTAGATTTAACAGGTAAGAATCCCTTCCTAAATTGACCATCATTTGAATACTGTTTGAAGGGAATATCTAGAAGATTCCTACCAGGATAGTAGGACTTCTGGTTATGACTGTTTGTTGTTTCTACTGCGCTATTTTCTCTAGGCAGGTTTACTGTGAACATCCCCAACCTAGGCTTATTCTTATAATGCTTGAGTCTGTCTAAATTCTTTCTGCAGGTAGGACAGTCTAAGTGCTGACCTCTATGTTCATTTATGCCAAGTCCAGAGTGTGAGGATTCAAAATGTATAGAAGCTGGTATACTACGGGAACTAGATACAGAAGATGATCTAGAGAAATTATATACAAGAGCAAGATCTGGATCTGGAGATCTGAAAGAGTTAGAACTTTGATCATATTTCAGAGGTTTGGAGAGAATGGTTTTTCTTGTAGCCTCATAGTTTCTAAGCTCTTTATATTTTATCTCCCATTGCTGGGGATACTTTATATTCGTCTAGTCAAAAGTGACAGGTTGTGCCTGCTTAGAATGGTCTTGTTCCACCATGCTGTGCAGGTGTGAACTCTGAGTGACCTTCTTCTGGAGGGGAGGCATAGTGTCATTACCAAAGCTTACGCAAACAAAACTCTTTAGTTGTAAGATATGGGATCCAGTCATCATGCTAAAGCCTTGATGGAGAATGTAGGCTTTCAGGAGGTCATAGATGTGCGGGTCATCCAGACTAACAGAAAATTTCGGAAATATTGTACCAAAAGCAGGGCCAATGTGTAGAAGTGCGGTGAAACCACCAACTATAGCATGTGCAAAATCAGTATGTCTGGTGTCAATAGCAACATAGAGGGAAGAAATGGGTATGAAAGGATGAACAAGAGGATTTAATCCTAAACGGATGGCTCCTAAATGTGCATATTTATATCCTTTACTTCGAGCCCAGTCTATTTGTGATTTATCTAACAGATTGATATTTACAGGGTCTTGAGAATCAGTAAACGGAATGTCTATTGAGGACACTTTTATTTGACTACATGCAAAATAATTCCAACCAGTTAATTTATAGACTTCTCGAGGGAGAATCTCAGGCAACTGCCATTCTACTGACGGATTGGAGTTATCTATATGGATGATGGAGGAATTGGTGGAGGTAGAACAATCTGCGAATGATGAGCGTCTCTCTGCAAGAGATATGACATCGTTCCCATCTTGCTGACAGTCTAATGATGTGTGTGTAGTAACATCCATTGTGGGATCCATTGACAAGGGCTCAGTCACACTTTAGGTCTTTCAACGGGATTTACGATGCCTCAATCTTCACGGCCGTTACCCTAATACGACCTCTTAGACACCCTTAAGGATTTCCTACAATTGCTCAATTGGTCATTTCCACCAATCTACGGGGAGTGTTACTCTTTAGACAATCATCAACAAGAATATGAAACAGTCTAGTATAAAGCAGTAACTTACTGTTTAGTTGCAGAATTACTGTTCCTCGGCTCTACTGCTCCTCGGCTTTGATCAATGCTGCTGGCTCTGATACCAACTCGGCCGCAGGATCTACAGTCTCTCGGAATCCCTCAAAACCAGTTTAACATCACACAATTCTTTACGAAGTATACACGATACACATAGCAATGATGATGATTATTATTGTGGTAAGATAGATATACATGACAGAGTACTTCACAATTAGATTACAGACTCTTACTCCAGATAGCCTTCGGAGAGCGAAGTTCGGCACTGCGAAAACACATACACACCCTTGATCAAGCTTCTGATGAGATCTTATACCAGAATGGCAAGTCTCAGAGCATACGTGCTTGATTTACAGACACAAACTTATAACACAGAGAAGAGCTTTTCTCGAAGGAACTGCACGTTCTGCTCCAAAATTTGGATTTAAGAACCAAATTCAGACAGACTGAGTATACCACGAGTATCCGAGAAAGAGAAATTCAAGAGTACAGACTCTATAAGCAGAATGTCTTTCAGCAGTTCTGATGCAATCATTTAGCTCGAATCCATGACGCAGAGCATACTGAGCCTTCAGACTTACAGACTCAGACTTGCAGAACTCACTACTAGCTCAATGTGACTCAATGACACAAATGACCCGATGATCTCAAATGAGCCCGGGGTATCTTATTTATACAAACTCAGTCAGTCACCCAGTGACAACGAACTGGCATTCACCGGTCAAAAATAGATCCGGTTACCAAAACCTGCACTAACAGGTCAGAACCGAATCATCCGGGGCGACAAGTGGGGACAGCCACTGTCGTTATCTCGTCCCTTAACTGGCCAGAGGCATTATGGGGACCCGGAATCTTCTGTCATGGCCGATAGACTCTCGACATAGTACAAAGTGGAGCAATAACTGGCCCACGTCAGTTTATTCCCTATACTATTACAAAGACGAGCATTAATTCGGCCATCGTCAGAAATAGTGTCAGGCAAACCTGGCTGACTCAGGCTTTAGAGGGTCCACCACGTCTTTCAATCCCAGCCGTCTCTTCCTTGGAGCATGAGATCTATTTCAGAGTCATCAGACTCATACTCATGATGTCCGAATAATACATCCTCATCTAATTCTCGGTAAGGCACAGGAGATGGAGGTGGATATAGGAACTGGCTGAAACATCGTTTAATGTCTGAACCTTTAAACAGTGGGTTTGGCTCACATATAAATTCTCCTCTGAAATGGGAGGTAACTTTATAGTCCAGCGGGATTTCTCTGGTAGTAACTTTGGACTATATATGTGCACCAACAGCAGATCTTTTGATAAACTTTTGCTGAACATAGATCCGATTTCCAAGTGGATCATAGGTTCCACCTTCATGGATGAGCTTGAATTTAAACCACTGGAAGTTCTGGTGAGCAACTTCAAGATCGGCCTTCAGGTACAAAATTAAGTTTGCACGCCAATTTTCTCAATCATTTCTTGGACAGAAGGTATCCAAGAAAACATCAGTCCACCCAGACCAGATTTGGTTGTATGCTAAATCAGCAGGGTCTGTGCAGATGATTATGCTGCCTCGTTCTTTGCAATATTGGAGAATCAGGTTGTAGGATGTCCAGGTTAGACGTCCATCACATAGATAAACATATTTTTCTCCATTCATATCCTCACCTATCCATAGCTCTCTGCAATTAGAAATCTTAGGATATGCATCTGAGAAGCTCTGGAATGCTTCTTTTTCCCATCGCTCTAGGATTTGCAACTTGCATGGCGATGTCTGGATATTCTGAACTAAGGTGAGCTACAGAAATATCTTTCCTTCACCCACTGAAGCATACTCCAAAGAGTTGATTCGAACATCTTTGGGGAAGGTATTGTCCCATGGCAGAATGAACAATCCTTCTTTCTTAGCCAGTTCTTCAGGTGTCTTTGGTGCTCTGGCGATTTCTTCTTCTGCTGCAACAATGGCGGCATTGGTACTCTGGCTATCACGACTGTAGAGGCGATCATATACTTCTTTTCTTATCTGGGCCTCTGTCATAGGAGCTTTTCCTTTTGCAGGATCCCTTGGAGGATCATTCTTGTCATCACCTACTCCTGAACTGCTACTTCCGGAGCTGAACATCTTCAAGGCCTTTGGCTCTGTCTTTTGGGCTGATTCCCTGGTTAACATGTCAGCCAAGCAATTCAAATATCCTGGCTTATAGACAATTTCATAATCAAAAGAACTTAACCAAGAAAACCATTTTAAAATTCTACTAGAGTTTTCAGCCATCAAACTCTCATTCTTGAATATGCCGGGCATGATCTTCAGGTCTGTTCGAATAATGAACTTCACAGGTTTTAAGAACAGTCTGAAGTGTTTCACAGTCTTTTTCACAGCCAAAATTTCTTTATGGCTTGACGGGTACTTGAGCTTGGCTCCTTTGAACGCACCAGACACGTAGCCACAGATATTTTCTTTACCATTAATGGCTTCTAACAGGAGACGACCCCATGTAGATGAAGAGGCATCTGCCTCTATAATCAGCTGGCCATTACCAGTAGGTAAAGATAGAGCAGGCAGTTTAATAACTTTCAGCTTTATTTCTCGAACTGCATCTGTCATTTCTGCAGACCATTTTGGCGGATTCTTCTTGAGTCTTTGCTGCAGAACTTTGATATCTTCAGCCTGACCTTTGTAAAAGGGCCGAATGTAATTCAGAGATCCCAAGAATCTCTGCAACTGTGTCTTGTCCAATATTTCATTAGGAAACTTATCAAATCCCGACAAGACATGATTCTGAAGGATTATCTGTCCAGATCTAATCTCGAAACCTAAGAATTCAATCTTAGTCTTACCAATTTCCATCTTTGGCTCGGACAGAACTAATCCATGCTTATATACTAATTCGTAGAATTTTTGCAAATGCTTCAGGTGTTCCTCCAAACTGTGTGAGCAAATTAGTATATCATCAATGTAAACTAATGCCCAATTATATTCTCAGAAAATGTCCTCCATACGCTTCTGAAACTCGGAGGGGGCATTGTTTTTCCCAAATGGCAGCACTCACCACTAATACTAACCTCTGGGGACCAAGAATGCTGTCTTGTATCTATGTTCAGCTTTTATACCTATCTGGTAGAAACCATCTTTCATGTCAAATTGACTGAAGATAACGCAGCCATTTATCCTTTGCAGGAGTCTGGCTTTGTTGGGAAGAGGGTAGTGGACTTTCTGTAAAGCTGCGTTCAGCGGCTTATAATTGACAACTAACCACGGCTTACCTCTCTTCTGCTCAAAATGTTTGTTAACAACAAACGCTCTACATGCCCACAGACTCTTTGCTGGTTCTATCAAACCTTTCTGCAACAGTTCTTGAATTTCTTCATCACAAAACTTAACCTCTGACGGTGACATCAAAGCTGTAGAAGCTTTCATTGGTTTGATTCTTTTGTAGGGTCAAAGTATTGTTCCCTAGTCCAGAAGGCGTTCGGACAATCTGAGCAACAATCTTTGCGAAGCTTCTCAGAAATTTCTTTAAGAGCTTTCTCACCATGCAATTCTGGGAAGACTATACTATGCTCCATTTTCATGAGCTGAGCAGTATTAGGTAACTGTACAGGTAACCGCTCAGGAATAGGACAAACTGCTGGAGCTTGGAAAGACAAAGGAAATTTAAAAAACTTGTTATCAAATGTACAGATGAAGGTTTTCTTGTGATGGTTAACAAAATACGGGATAAATTGATGGAGAAAGTTAGAACCTAAAACAACATCTTCACTCATGTCATCCATCCTATATACAGTCATCATTCTATAGACGTTCTGGAAATTTACAGTCACTTCGGCTTTGGACTGTAGACCGATGGGAGCTCCATTAATGGTTGTTCTGCCATCGATAGTCTTTTCCTAGTAGTAGCTAGGAAGGGCTGAACCACGAGCTAGGTTGACCTGACAACCAGAGTCTATCATACAAGCAAGGGAATATGGGTTATATTGACATGGTTTGAAAGTAATGGGAATAAACAGTTTCAGACCTGAAAGCATAGTCAAACTGATAAGGTGTTGTTGAGGAGGCGGAGAGGAAGGGGGATACTGTTCTGGTGTTTCTTCTTCCTTCTCTTTTATGCATTCAGTATTCAATGCACTCTCATAGTGCTTGCTGAGATCATCGTCCGATGATTGATCTCTTTCTATTTGAATTACCTTGACTTCGCTTTTTAAATCTTCTATTTTCTTACAAAGTGTTCTCAGCTCTTCTTGTCTTTCCCTGATCTCTAATCTCAGCTTTGCTTCTTGGCTTCTTCTAAAACTCTGTCTTTCTATATGTCCTTCAGGATACTTCTTGTACAGATCTACAGGACTGTATGATACAGATCTTTCATACTCCATTTTCTTCTTTCCTTTGCAGGCTTCTAGCTGCGTCTTTAACTGCTTCTTCTTTTCCTTGAGACGGCTACGCTCAGGAAACTGATAAGGCTCAAGCTTAGAAAGTCTGAGATCTATGGCAGCTATTTGTTTCTCCAATTCTTGCTGTCTTTTTGAAGAGGAAAACATGCAAACGTTAAACATATTAGGGCTGAAATCGAAATCAGGTACCTCGAACCCCCCTAAATTTGCTTCTGATTCGGAATCTGAGGATGGAGGATGGGGATAAAATTTAAATGTTGTCTGAAATGGAACATCTGATTCACTAGGAGAGTCAGAATCAGTGTCATCTGGAAGATGGAGATATTCACCAGAAGGTTCTTCATGTTCTTCCTGGTGATCGCACATGCGAGAATCAAGATTATCACAGAAAGTTGCAAGTCTCAGCTTGCTCTTTTTCTTTGGGAATTTGCTATCCCAATGTCCCGGTTTCCCAGAAAGGAAACAATTATTGTCTGTAGCCTGGGAAGAACGACGTTTAATAAAATTTCTAGGCTTATACCGCTTAGCAGGTTTAGGCGGTCGGGACTTGTATCTTGGCTTTCTGCTATACTGTAAGGGTTTTTCCAGATAATGATATCGCGGCTCACTTGTATGAAAACCCTTTGACTTTTTCTTACCATGACACTTACAGGAAGACTGCAAATGTCCGTGGTTATGAGGACCACAACCCCAATCAGGCATCTGGGTGACATTTTTACAAAAGGACAGTGTGAACATGTCCTGATCCCGTTTGAAATCTTTTTCCACTCTTTTTGACCGGCAATGTTCCTACCATGTTTCCATGATGTATTGGTGAAGCTGTGCAATGCATAAATCTTGATAGCTGTAGCTTTTCTCTTTCATATATTTTTCCACTGCATCTGGAACGTGTCCAGGGAAACTTCACAGATAATGCTTCAAATAAGCCGGATCATTAGCTTTTCCTGCAGAGATTAATAATTTCTGCATATAACAAAAATACTGTTGTGCTTGTGACAGGTTACACAGTCTAGCTTTCATGAACAACGAAGCATAATGATCGGTCATATCACCGTTATCTTCCCCATAAAATTGTTTTATGAGGGCCTTCAAAATCTACTGATCTGCATCTCTGGCTGCAAGCATAGTATTCTTTGCCTCTTGGGGCAAATGTCTCCACCATTCGGCTGCAAGACCAGAAAATCCTGCAACTATGTGATTTGCAAGATACAAACTAGTTAAAGATGCATCTCTGGTTCTCTGTGCTATGGTCCAATTTTGAAGCAGATTAAGGGAGGCCTTAATCTCTTCGCGACTCTGACAACCTATGTTAAAGACAGGATGATCTGGCATCTGTGAAATAAGGTTGTTCATTGAATTAACACCAAAGTTGGTGTAGAACTTCGGACCAGTGGATGCTGACGGCATGGATGTATCCATTTCAGGCAACTGTTTTTCTGGCTCAGATTTGATAAGGGCATGACCAGAGGATTGTCCTGAAAACATTTGCAAATCATAATACTTTTGTTCCAAAGCAGGCGGTAAGTCTTTTATGGCTTTTACCCAACCACGCAGATTTTCAAACTCAGCTTTTCTCTGACCAAAATCAAAGTCAGGCTTTTTTGGGTCTTTCTCGGGGACATGGAACATCCCAAATGAAAAGCTTCGCTAGAGTGGAGGAGCAGAGGATTTATTTTTCTTCATGTCATATCCTTGCAATACTAAGGATATGGCTTCTTTACTGACTTCAAGAGCTGTTTTCTTTTTTAGTTTTTCACTTCCTGCTAAAAGCTCTTCAATTTTCTGAAGTCTTCTTTCAATTCGATCTGCTGCTTTCGCAACAGCATCTTTTATTTCAGTAGTGTCTAATAGTAGATGATCTATCAAACCTAACTTGGCTTCAACTATAGATACTTCTTCTTTTTCTTTAGCTATGGCACTATGCAGTTTAATAAGATCTAGAGCAACCTCATGTAGATTCTTAGCAGTCAATCTATTCTGCATATTTCCCCAGTTGGAAAGTTTGGCTTCATCAGAAACAAATTCTTCTGCTCCTGAGGATTTAACAGGTAAGAATTCCTTCTTAACTTGACCATCATTTGAATACTGTCTGAAGGGAATATCTTGAAGATTCCTACTAGGATAGTAGGACTTCTGGTTATGACTGTTTGTTGTTTCTACTGCGCTATTTTCTCTAGGCAGGTTTACTGTGAACATCCCCAACCTAGGCTTATTCTTATAATGCTGAAGTCTATCTAAACTCTTTCTGTAGGAAGGACAATCTAAGTGCTGACCTCTATGTTCATTTATGCCAAGTCCAGAGTGTGAGGATTCAGATTGTACAGAAGCTGGTATACTACGGGAACTAGATACAGAAGATGATCTAAAGAAATTATTTACAAGAGCAAGATCTGGATTTGGAGATCTGAAAGAGTTAGAACTTTGATCATATTTCAGAGGTTTGGAGAGAAGGGTTTTTCTTGTAGCCTCATAGTTTCTAAGCTCCTTATATTTTATCTCCCATTGCTGGGGATACTTTATAGTCGTCCAGTCAAAAGTGATAGGTTGTGCCTGCTTAGAATGGTCTTGTTCCACTATGCTGTGTAGGTGTGAACTCTGAGTGACCTTCTTCTGGAGGGGAGGCATAGTGTGATTACCAAACCTAACGCAAACTAAACTCTTTAGTTGTAAGATACGTGATCCAGTCATCATGCTAAATCCTTGAGGGAGAATGTAGGCTTTCAGGAGGTCAAAGATGTGCGGGTCATCCAGACTAACAAAATATTTGGGAAATATTGTACCAAAAGCAGGGCGATTGTGTAGAGGTACGGTGAAACCAGCAACTATAGCATGTGCAAAATCAGTATGTCTGGTGTCAATAGCAACAGAGAGGGAAGAAATGGGTAAGAAAGGACGAACAAGAGGATTTAATCCTAAACGGATGGCTCCTAAATGTGCATATTTATATCCTTTACATCGAGCCCAATCTATTTGTGATTTATCTAAGAGATTGATATGTACAGGGTCTTGAGAATCAGTAAACGGAATGTCTACCGAGGACACTTTTATTCGACTACATGCAAAATAATTCCAACCAGTTAATTTATACACTTCTCGAGGGAGAATCTCAGGCAACTGCCATTCTGCTGACGGATTGGAGTTATCTATATGGATGATGGAGGAATCGGCAGAGGTAGAACAATCTGCGAATGATGAGCGTATCTCTGCAAGAGATATGACATCGTTCCCATCTTGCTGATAGTCTAATGATGTGTGTGTAGTAACATCCATTGTGGGATCCATTGACAAGGGCTCAGTCACACTTTAGGTCTTTCAACGGGATTTACGCCGCCTCAATCTTCATGGCTGTTACCCTAATACGACCTCTTAGACACCCTTAAGGATTTCCTACAATTGCTCAATTGGTCATTTCCACCAATCTACGGGGAGTGTTACTCTTTAGACTATCATCAACAAGAATATGAAACAGTGTAGTATAAAGCAGTGACTTACTGTTTAGTTGCAGAATTAATGTTCCTCAGCTCTACTGTTCCTCGGCTTTGATCAATTATGCTGGCTCTGATACCAACTCGGCCACAGGATCTACAGTCTCTCAGAATCCCTCAAAACTAGTTTAACATCACACAATTCTTTACGAAGTATACACTATACACAAAGCAATGATGATGATTATTATTGTGGTAAGATAGATATACATGACAGAGTACTTCACAATCAGATAACAGACTCTTACTGCAGATAGCCTTCGAAGAGCGAAGGTCGGCACTGCGAAAACACATACACACCCTAGATCAAGCTTCTGATGAGATCTTATACCAGAATGGCAAGTCTCAGAGCATACGTGCTTGATTTACAGACAAAAACTTATAACACAGAGAAGAGCTTTTCTCGAAGGAACTGCATGTTCTGCTCGAGAATTTGGATTTAAGAACCAAATTCAGACAGACTGAGTATACCATGAGTATCTAAGAAAGAGAACTTCAAGAGTGCAGACTCTATAAACAAAATGTCTTTCAGCAATTCTGATGTGATCATTTAGCTCGAAGCCATGATGTAGAGCATACTGAGCCTTCAGACTTACAGACTCAGACTATGAAGTCGAGCGGACTACTTGCTCAAGACTCCAGACTCAGACTTGCAGAGCTCACTACTAGCTCAATGCGACTCAATGACCCAAATGACACGATGATCTCAAATGAGCCCGGGGTGTCTTATTTATACAAACTCAGTCGGTCACCCGATGACAACGAACTGGCATTCATCAGTCAAAAATAGATCCGGTTACCAAAACCTACACTAATAGGTCAGAACCGAATCATCTGGGGCGACAAGTGGGGACAGCCACTGTCGTTATCTCGTCCCTTAACTGGCCAGAGCCATTACGGGGACCTGAAATCTTCTGTCATGGCCGATAGACTCTCGACATAGTACAAAGTGGAGCAATAACTGGCCCACGTCAGTTTATTCCCTAAACTATTACAAAGACGAGCATTAATCCGGCCATCGTCGAAAATAGTGTCAGGCGAACCTGGCTGACTCAGGCTTCAGAGGTTCCACCACGTCTTTCAATCCCAGTCGTCTCTTCCTTGGAGCATGAGATCTATTTCAGAGTCATCAGACTCATACTCATGATGTCCGAATAATACATCCTCGTCTAATTTTCGGTAAGGAACAGGAGATGGAGGTGGATATAGGAACTGGCCGAAACATCGTTCAATGTCTAAACCTTTAAACAGTGGGTTTGTCTCACATATAAATTCTCCTCTGAAATGGGAGGTAACTTTATAGTCCAGCAAGATTTCTCTGGTAGTAACTCTGGACTCTATATGCGCACCAACAGCGGATCTTCTGATAAACTTTTGCTGAACATAGATCCGATTTCCAAGTTGCTCATAGGTTCCACCTTCATGGATGAGCTTGAATTTAAACCACTGGAAGTTCTGGTGAGCAACTTCAAGATCGGCCTTCAGGTGCAAAATGAAGTTTGCACACCGATTTTCTCAATCATTTCTTGGACAGAAGGTATCCAAGAAAACATTAGTCCACCCAGACCAGATTTGGTTGTATGCTAAATCAGCAGGGTCTGCGCAGATGATTATGCTGCCTCGTTCTCTGCAATATTGGAGAATCAGGTTATAGGATGTCCAGGTTAGACGTCCATCACACAGATCAACATATTTTTCTCCATTCATATCGTCACCTATCCATAGCTCTCTGCAATTAGAAATCTTAGGATATGCATCTGAGAAGCTCTGGAATGCTTCTTTTTCCCATCGCTCTAGGATTTGCAACTTGCATGGCGATGTCTGGATATTCTGAACTAAGGTGAGCTACATAAATCTCTTTCCTTCATCCACTGAAGCATACTCCAAAGAGTCGATTCGAACATCTTTGGGGAAGGTATTGTCACACGGTAGAATGAACAATCCTTCTTTCTTAGCCAGTTCCTCTGGCGTCTTTGGTGCTCTGGCAATTTCTTCTTCTGCTGCGATAATGGCGGCAGTGGTAGGCTGGCTATAATGGCTGTAGAGGCGATCATATACTTCTTTTCTCATCTGGGCCTCTGTCATAGGAGCTTTTCCTTTTGCAGGATCCCTTGGAGGATCATTCTTGTCATCACCTGCTCCTAAACTGCTACTTCCAGCGCTGAACATCTTCAAGGCCTTCGGCTCTGTCTTCTGGGCTGATTCCCTGGTTAACATGTCAGCCAAGCAATTCAAATATGCTGGCTTATAGACAATTTCATAATCAAAATAACTTAACCAAGAAAACCATTTTAAAATTCTACTAGAGTTTTCAGCCATCAATCTCTCATTCTTGAATATGCCGGGCATGATCTTCAAGTTTGTTCGGATAATGAACTTCACAGGTTTTAAGAACAGTCTAAAGTGTTTCACAGTCTTTTTCACAGCCAAAATTTCTTTATGGCTTGACAGGTACTTGAGCTCGGCTCCTTTGAATGCACCAGACCCGTAGCCACAGATATTTTCTTTACCATTAATGGCTTCTAACAGGACACCACTCCATGTAGATGAAGAGGCATCTGTCTCTATAATCAGCTAGCCATTACCAGTAGGTAAAGATAGAGTAGGCATTTTAATAACTTTCAGCTTTATTTCTCGAACTGCATCTGTCATTTCTGCAGACCATTTTGGCGGATTCTTCTTGAGTCTTTGCTGCAGAACTTTGATATCTTCGGCCTAACCTTTGTAAAAGGGCCGAATGTAATTCAGAGATCCCAAGAATCTATGCAACTGTGTCTTGTCCAATATTTCATCAGGAAACTTATCAAATCCCGACAAGACATGATTCTGAAGGATTATCTGTCTAGATCTAATCTCGAAACCTAAGAATTCAATCTTAGTCTTACCAATTTCCATCTTCGGCTTGGAGAGAACTAATCCATGCTTATATACTAATTCGTAGAATTTCTGCAGATGATTCAGGTGTTCCTGTAGACTGTGTGAGAAAATTAGTATATCATCAATGTAAACTAATGCCCAATTATATTCTCTGAAAATGTCCTCCATACGCTTCTGAAACTCGGAGGGGGCATTGTTTATCCCAAATGGCAGCACTGGCTACTGATACTGACATCTGGGGACCAAGAATGCTGTCTTGTATCTATCTTCAGCTTTTATACCTATCTGGTAGAAACCAGATTTCATGATAAACTTACTGAAGATAACGCAGCCATTTATCCTTTGCAGGAGGCTGGCTTTGTTGGGAAGAGGGTAGCAGACTTTCTGTAAAGATGCGTTCAGCGACTTATAATTGACAACTAACCGCGGCTTACCTCTCTTCTGCTCAGAATGTTTGTTAACAACAAACGCTCTACATGCCCACGGACTCTTTGCTGGTTCTATCAAACTTTTCTGCAACAGTTCTTGAATTTTTTCATCACAAAACTTAACCTCTGACGGTGACATCAAAGCTGCAAAAGCTTTCATTGGTTTGATTTATTTTGTAGGGTCGAAGTATTGTTCCCTAGTCCAGAAGGCGTTTCGACTATCTGAGCAACAATCTTTGCGAAGCTTCTCAGAAATTTCTTTAAGAGCTTTCTCACCGTGCAATTCTGAGAAGACTAGACTACGCTCCATTTTCATGAGCTGAGCAGTGTTAGGTAATTGTACAGGTAACCGCTCAGGAATAGGACAAACTGCTGGAGCTTGGAAAGACAAAGGAAATTTAACAAAGTTGTTATCGAATGTACAGATGAAGGTTTTCTTGTGATGGTTAACAAAATACGGGCTAACTTGATGGAGAAAGTTAGAACCTAAAACAACATCTCCACTCATGTCATCCATCCTATATACAGTGATCATTCTACAGACGTTCTGGAAATTTACAGTCACTTCGGCTTTGGCCTATAGACGGATGGGAGCCCCATTAATGGCTGTTCTACCATCGATAGTCTTTTCCCAGTAGTAGCTAGGAAGGGCTGAACCACGAGCTAGGTTGACCTGACAACCAGAGTCTATCATACAAGCAAGGGAATATGGGTTATACTCACATGGTTTGAAAATAACAGGAATAAACAGTTTCGGACCTGAAAGCATAGACAAACTGATAAGGCGTTGTTGAGGAGGTGGAGAGGAAGGGGGAGACTATTCTGGTGTTTCTTCTTCCTTCTCTTTTATGCATTCAGTATTCAATGCACTCTCATAGTGCTTGCTGAGATCATCGTCCGATGATTGATCTCTTTCTATTTGAATTACCTTGACTTCGCTTTTTAAATCTTCTATTTTCTTACAAAGTGTTCTCAGCTCTTCTTGTCTTTCCCTGATCTCTAATCTCAGCTTTGCTTCTCGGCTTCTTCTGAAACTCTGTCTTTGTATATGTCCTTCAAGATAATTATTGTACAGATCTACAGGACTGTATGATACAGATCTTTCATACTCCATTTTCTTCTTTCCTTTGCAGGCTTCTAGCTGCGTCTTTAACTGCTTCTTCTTTTCCTTGAGACGGCTACGCTCAGGAAACTCATAAGGCTCAAGCTTAGAAAGTCTGAGATCTATGGCAGCTATTTGTTTCTCCAATTCTTGCTGTCTTTTTGAAGAGGAAAACATGCAAATGTTAAACATATTAAGGCTGAAATCGAAATCAGGTACCTCGAACCCCCCTAAATTTGCTTCCGATTCAGAATCTGAGGATGGAGGATGGGGATCAAATTTAAATGTTGTCTGAATTGGAACATCTGATTCACTAGGAGAGTCAGAATCGGTGTCATCTGGAAGATAGAGATATTCACCAGAAGGTTCTTCATGTTCTTCCTGGTGATCCCACATGCGAGAATCAAGATTATTACAGAAAGCTGCAAGTCTCGGCTTGCTCTTTTTCTTTGGGCATTTGCTAGCCCAATGTCCTGGTTTCCCACAAAGGAAACAATTATTTTCAGTAGCCTAGGAAGAATGACGTTTAATAAACTTTCTAGGCTTATACCGCTTAGCGGGTTTAGGCGGTCGGGGCTTGCATCTTGGCTTTCTGCTATACTGTAAGGGTTTTTCTGGATAATGATATTGCGGATCACATGTATGAAAACCCTTTGAATTTTTCATACCATGACCCTTACAGGAAGACTGCAAATGTCTGCGGTTGTGAGGACCACAACCCCATTCAGACATCTGGGTGACATTTTTACAAAAGGACGGTGTGAACATGTCCTGATGCCATTTGAAATATTTTTCCACTCTTTTTGACAAGCAATGTTCCTGCCATGTTTCCATGATGTATTGGTGAAGATGTGCAATGGATTAATCTTGATAGCTGTAGCTTTTATCTTTCATATATTTTTCCGCTGCATCTGGAACGTGTCAAGGGAAACTTCGCAGATAATGCTTCAAATAAGCTGGATCATTAGCTTTTCCTGCAGAGATTAATAATTTCTGCATATAACAAAAATACTGTTGTGCCTATGACAGGTTACATAGTCTAGCTGTCATGAACAACGAAGCATAATGATCGGTCATATCACCGTTATCTTCCCCATAAAACTGTTTTATGAGGGCCTTCAAAATCTACTGATCTGCATCTCTGGCTTCAAGCATAGTATTCTTTTCCTCTTGGGGAAAATGTCTCCACCATTCGGCTGCAAGACCGGAAAATCCTGTAACTATGTGATTTGCAAGATACAAACTAGTTAAACATGCATCTTTGGTTCTCTGTGCTATGGTCCAATTTTGAAGCAGATTAAGGGCGGCCTTAATCTCTTCGCGACTTTGACAACCTGTGTTAAAGACAGGATGATCTAGCATCTGTGAAATAAGGTTGTTCATTGAAGTAACACCAAAGTTGGTGTAGAACTTCGGACCAGTGGATGCTGACGGCATGGATGTATCCATTTCAGGCAACTATGTTTCTGGCTCAGATTTGATAAGGGATGACCAGAGGATTGTCCTGAAAATATTTGCAAATCATAATACTTTTCTTCCAAAGCAGGTGGTAAGTCTTTTATGGCTTCTACCCAGCCACGCAGATTTTCAAACTCAGCTTCGCTTTGACCAAAATCAAAGTCAGGCTTTCTTGGGTCTTTCTCGGGGACATGGAACATCCCAAATGAAAAGCTTCGCTCGAGTGGAGGAGCGGAGGATTTCTTTTTCTTCGTGTCATATCATTGCAATACTAAGGATATGGCTTCTTTACTGACTTCAGGAGCTATTTTCTTTTTTAGTTTTTCACTTGCTGCTAAAAGCTCTTCAATTTTCTGAAGTCTTCTTTCAATTCGATCTGCTGCTTTCGCAACAGCATCTTTTATTTCAGCAGTGTCTGATAGTAGATGATCTATCAAACCTAACTTGGCTTCAACTGCAGATACTTGTTCTTTTTCTTCAACTATGGCACTACGCAGTTTAATAAGATCTAGAGCAACCTCATCTAGATTCTTAGCAGTCAATCTATTTTGCAGATTTCCCCAGTTGGCAAGTTTGGCTTCATCAGAAACAGATTCTTCTGCTCCTGAGGATTTAACAGTTAAGAATTCCTTCTTAACTTGAATATCATTTGAATACTGTCTGAAGGGAATATCTGGAAGATTCCTACCAGGATAGTAGGACTTCTGGTTATGATTGTTTGTTGTTTCTACTGCGCTATTTTCTCTAGGCAAGTTTACTGTGAACATCCCCATCCTAGGCTTATTCTTATAATGCTGAAGTCTATCTAAATTCTTTCTGCAGGTAGGACAGTCTAAGTGCTGACCTCTATGTTCATTTATGCCAAGTCCAGAGTGTGAGGATTCAGAATGTACAGAAGCTGTTATACTACGGGAACTAGATACAGAAGATGATCTAGAGAAATTATTTACAAGAGCAAGATCTGGATCTGGAGATCTGAAAGAGTTAGAACTTTGATAATATTTCAGAGGTTTGGAGAGAAGGGTTTTTCTTGTAGCCTCATAGTTTCTAAGCTCGTTATATTTTATCTCCCATTGCTGGGGATACTTTATAGTCGTCTAGTCAAAAGTGACAGGTTGTGCCTGCTTAGAATGGTCTTGTTCCACCACGCTGTGCAGGTGTGAACTTTGAGTGACCTTCTTCTGGAGGGGAGGCATAGTGTCATTACCAAACTTGACGCAAACTAAACTCTTTAGTTGTAAGATACGGGATCCAGTCATCATGCTAAAGCCTTGAGGGAGAATGTAGGATTTCAGGAGGTCATAGATGTGCGGGTCATCCAGACTAACAGAATATTTGGGAAATATTGTACCAAAAGCAGGGCCATTGTGTAGAGGTACGGTGAAACCACCAACTATAGCATGTGCAAAATTAGTATGTCTGGTGTCAATAGCAACACAGAGGGAAGAAATGGGTAAGAAAGGATGAACAAGAGGATTTAATCCTAAACGGATGGCTCTTAAATGTGCATATTTATATCCTTTACTTCGAGCCCAATCTATTTGTGATTTATCTAATAGATTGATATGTACAGGGTCTTGAGAATCAGTAAACGGAATGTCTACTGAGGACACTTTTATTTGACTACATGCAAAATAATTCCAACCAGTTAATTTATACACTTCTCGAGGGAGAATCTCAGGCAACTTCCATTCTGCTGACGGATTGGAGTTATCTATATGGATGATGGAGGAATCGGCATAGGTAGAACAATCTACGAATGATGAGAGTCTCTCTGCAAGAGATACGCCATCGTTCCCATCTTGCTGACAGTCTAATGATGTGTGTGTAGTAACATCCATTGTGGGATCCATTGACAAGGGCTCAGTCACACTTTAGGTCTTTCAACGGGATTTACGATGCCTCAATCTTCACGGCTGTTACCCTAATATGACCTCTTAGACACCCTTAAGGATTTACTACAATTGCTCAATTGGTCATTTCCACCAATCTACGGGGAGTGTTACTCTTTAGACTATCATCAACAAGAATATGAAACAGTGTAGTATAAAGCAGTGACTTACTGTTTAGTTGCAGAATTACTATTCCTCGGCTCTATTGTTCCTCGGCTTTGATCAATGCTGCTGGCAGACGCAAAGAGTGCGTTTGAACTACTAGATAGTTGTTTTACTGGTACACATTGGGTGTTTTTCTCTTTTTATATGGCCTTATTGTAGCACCCAGAATCCTAAGGCATAGCTGTTTATGCTTTAGGTCCTTGCAATTATGCAGAAACAAAGTTACATATGTACAGTCTATTTACAGAGTGTCTAGATATTGTATGCCTATGGAACATAGGTCACTGAGAGAATCCAGATGGTTCGCTCAATTCGGGGAGATATCTCTGTGTGTATAACACTTCAACAAATTAAAATGAAAGCATCAAACAATGAAAAACAGAGGCCGCCTTCATTTTTTGTTTTGAAATTGACAGGTGTGCAATGCATACAGAAATGCAGTTCTTTTAATAATGGTTAGATACACACTGAGTAAAATGCACAGAGAAACACGGGCCTCTGTTATTGTTAGTGGTACAGTGTGTATGTATACAATTCATACAAAAACAATTCACTATCCTTGATTTTTATATACATTGTGTTTAATTATTTGCTTGATATACATAGTGCGTTGTACACATAAGTGTAGGTCTCTGTTTAGGAATTGTATATACAGCATATGTCATGTGACCAATGAGTGCTAATCAACCTCAATGTGGCTATATTCTATGTGTAGAAAATGTTATATAGTCTGGATGTTTCATGTGGAGATGGATTGTGTTACTTTAACTCCCTTTTGTATTTAGGGGAAACTTATTTTCATTAGGTCTCAAATTCTTATGGATGGAACTTAATCTTATTGATGTCTAAAATTATTGGCTAGATTAGCAAACTTTTAAATGGAGGCCATGCCGACGTAGGGTGTATCGAAAAATGTGTTATCATGTGAATCACGGGTTGATAGTGTAAAGGATCTCCATGGTTATATGAGTAACCAAGAACAGTAAAAAGGGATGACACATCCTTCATGATGTATGTTGTATATCTTATATGTGGAAACTTAAATAAAGAAGTTGGCTAACTTTTGGTGGACGTAACCCCAAGGTTGGGGTGAACCACGTACATTGGTCTTGCTCTCTTGTGTTCATGATGTAATTAACTTAAGTGCTTTTATGTAATGCATTCTTGACCTTTACTACTCTAGACTGTTTTCTTTACTAATTTTATGGTGGTTACGATGGTTCAAACAGTCGAATATTTCCAAATGAATGTTTTAAGATGTTAAGCAACATTATTATTTGATATTTATAACATGATTGGTAACCTAACAGAGGGCAAAAGATCGAGTTATTTGATCCAGGTCTTTTCCTAATGTATTAATGATTAAAAATGGATCATGGGAAGGAATGAAGTGGTCAATGAACCTTATTGTAACCATAAGTGCCCTTTTAATGACCAACACAATCTATGGATTGATTTATATATTGTGTTTTAGTCATGAAGGCATAAGTTTTAAATGTAACATGTAAACCATAGGCTTCAAAAGCCTTAAAATAATATGGTTTCCCTAAGCTTAATGCTTAGTAAACATGGCATATGAAATATGCCATGTTAATATTTACACTTTATAAAAATCAAAGGTCTGGTTTTTAAGCCAAGATTGAATAACCTGTAAATAAGAAAAAAATAGGATAGGTTAATATTGTCAATAAAATAAACATAGAATGTAAATATACTAAGGTATAAAAGACGAGACATAAACCCTAATAAAGAGTAAACAACACATAGGGATTTTTAGCTATGATAACTAATTTACGAAATAACACTTACATGGCTATAAATATGAGTCAGTGAGGAACCATAGCAATAAGCAGTAGGTCTTTTAGAATCAAAGTTTCAGTGCTCTTTAATTAAGACTCTGTCACCAAGTATGATTTGCATATGAAATAAAAGAGGTTCCTTAGTTCGAAGAACTAAGTAAACCTGCAAACGAGTAAACACCTTTACATCTTAGACCGTCATGGGAGAACATGTCCCGCCATTCCGCCCACTTTGTTTCCACAAAAAAAGTTAAGTTAGGACTTTTAAAATAAATGAGTAAGCCTATATAGAAAAGACAAAGCCTATAATCAAGTAACAAAACATACGCGATAAATGTATAATCATAAGAACTAAGCAGTAAAATAGTAGTACGACATCATGAGTAAAATAGATTGATAATAATCACTGAAAGTTAAAGGAAAGAAAATAAGAACAACTTATGAGTAAACAATGGTACATGTAGTGTACGATATATTTCCGCAATTCAAATAATGTTCTATATATGTGGTATTTACTAGCCTAATAATTTTTATTTTTTTTCATTTTTTTGGGACATTACATGGTTGATAAATGGAAGCCCCTTCCATGCATTCTATAATATTTTATTGCGCTCAAGTTATGCCACCAATATTTTGGAAATCAGTGACAAGTCTCTTTTCCACTAACATTTCTTGTATTTTCCTCGACCCCAATGCTTCCCCAATTCCTCTGCAAAGCACTCATTGAAAAATGTGAAGTCTTGCATTAGTATTGCTTCAACAGACAGATTCCATTGGAGGATAGAAATGACCTTCCCATGGACAAGGATGGGAGAACACATTTGTAAGCCACTCCTAAGGTGATATTAATTCATGTCATATGTTTCCATTGGCTTGATAAATCATGTTTTTTCTCCTTGATATGTTGTTTAATACCATTTCAATTCATACTTTGAATGGTTTATAATTATTATGTATAAATAAGGGTTAGCATTATTAGCTTTGCTTTATTTATTAATTATATGTGTTTTCCTTAACATTGTTTTTTTAGTACATACAAAAAGTAACCCAAGAATTCAAAACCTTTAATCACGATGAATATCATTTAATTATTAAAGCCACTACACAATTTGTATGTTTGTTCTTTTTTAATTCATGCTATTATAACATAGATGAAGATGGTACTCAATGCTCAAGCCTAGTGATTATTCATAAGCAAGATAAGAATTTGGAAAGGATATTTCCTTTGTTTTTTCTAATATAAAGGCTAAATGACCAATGACAAGCATTTAGTTAATCAAATTCTAATTTATTCATTCCAATAAATATCATTTAATAATAATATTAATTAATTATTAATATTAAAAAATACATAATTATAAATAAAAGCATAATTAATTATATTTAAAAATAAAAATAACTAAATTATATAATTATATATATAAACACTGATAACTTTAATATATTTACTTGCGAACAAAGATACAAGTACATAGGAGGTGCTCTCAGATAATGCTTGTCCTTCACAAAAGTCTTTGATATCAATGACAGTGACAATTATCTTTCCCATGGACGGTAGTGATTAACCCTACATCTCACCCCTAAGGTGCAAGCTAGGTTGCGTACCAAGATTCTTCATACTGGTCCTTCGCTGCAATGAGTGGACACTTCGCCAAAAGATTATCATGGTGGGGAAGATTATTATGGTGTCCAAGTGGGTTGGTAATCATTAAAATAAAAATAAAAAAATAAAACAAAATTAATTATATATATATATATATATATATATATATATATAATGGTTTTGCTTTGTAAAACAGTGAGTTGAAGATCAAAATCGGTTGCTTTTGAGAGGTTACATCTAAATTTAACTATGTTAAACTTGGCGCAAGTTCAAAAATCATTAAACACCAAGAGAAAAATATATTAATTTTACTTTAATAAAGATAATAAATAAGTTTATATTTATGATGACTAGCTTATATGTGCGGATAGTAATAAATTGTAAACTGTGGTCATTGTTCATTATCAATAAATCTTCTTAAATATTAAAATAAATCTTTACAAAGTCATGAAAGTATTTAATAAATACTAAATCGTTAAAATATTCAATAAATATTCATTAATTAACTAATATTTCTATATAAGAATTTTCTATTGTGAAATAGATAAATTCATAAAGTATTATTGAAATATATTCTCGACTGTTTTATTAAAGGTAAATAGAGTAAATGGTACGAAAGGTTGTCTTCCAACTTTGGAAAAAATATTGGAGAGCTTTATGACCTCTTTAACATGGAGAGAGATTTCGACTTTGCAACTAGGAAACAGGTAATCAATAAATATTTTTTAAATTTAAAAAAAAAACTTACAAAACTATAACCTTTCAATAAATATTGAGATATAAAATATCATAATCATCAATTGAATCTACTTTGAAAATAATAATGTAATTTAAATATCAAATATGATAGATTTAATTCATTAATGTTCGAAAGAGCAATATGTGTTATATGTTTTTATGTTAGTTGAAATCTATATCTTTTGAAATTATTATATATTTTTAAATTATTTTATAATTAAAATATATATGTATATATGAAAATTAGCATATAATAAATAGAGGTACTAAATTATTAAACTTTGGTAGAGAGAATATTTATATATATATATATTTTTTAATGTAGTGATAATTTTAATTTTAATAGAGTTTTTAAAATATTTAATAAATCTAGATTTAACATTAATTTAAAATAATAAATAAATCAACTTTAATATAAAGAATATTTATGTTTTTTATTTCTTTTATATAGAAATGAATCTTAATTTTCTTGTATTTTTTTAAATACTTACTAAATTTAGGTTTAAAATAAATGTACTTTGAAACTCTTGTTGTTCATGTTATTTTGTATTGTTGAAGTATTGGGGTGCAACATTTCTAGAGAATCTTGGAGGAAGATTGAGCAAATCCAAAAGTGGTTTATAACTTATAACCTCAAAATTAAAAACAATACACCTTATTCAATTCTCCTCATAGAAGTGGGTCTTTCCCCCATCTAGAACATTGTTATGACTAGGTACCTCATGTACAAGCATAAGATAAATAACATGGAAAATGAGACTTCCTAAAATTGGTTTAAACTCAACTAAAAAAAACTACGCCGTCAAGTGGTGTTGGTGTAAATATACCATGGCTTGGTTAAACCATTGGGGCATTCATGAAAATGACATTTTGACATAACAGTGACAATGTCAAAAATATTATTACTTCTAAGTTTAAAGAGAAATTTTGGCGTGATGAAAATTTTGGGGTTAAGAGAAAATTAAGATACTATAAGGAGGTCATTAATCATAACTTGGAGGATCATAAGTATCTCACTAGGTCACAGACTAAAATTAATATAGCCAAGATTAAAACAAACTCTCATGAACTCCATAACTACTTTGACCATGAAAATCACTCTCTCTTAGAGTGTCTTGCTTACACCCACATTAGATTTGAGTCTCATAGTATTTGTTACAATACAATCATTTATAATCTCCTAACTTGCCAAAACTATAGTGAGCTTGAAAAGCTTCTTGGCAAGCTTTTTGAGCACATGAACAAGATTTTAAAGTAAACCAATTATTTTTCTTCTTCAAATTAGATATACCAAAATTGGTCTCAATAGAAATTAATCATTGTCATCATCATTATCATCACTAAATAAAGAAAAATTAATATAAAAAATATTTATATTTATATATTTTTTTAATTTAATAATAAATTAAAATTTTATTAAATTAGTTTAAAATAAATTTATGATGGACTGTATAATAGAAAAAAAAAAGACGAGTCCAAACTAAATTCATTAAATTCATTGCACAACATTTAGATATAATTTTTCTTACCCAGTGCGGCGGTGCATACGGAGATTTTGATATGTGAATGGAGAATGGTTATCGTCAACGTTGCTCACGCAACGCAGAAAAAGAAAAGCCCGTATGGTATTTTTAATGAGTAAAGAATGGAATTATATTTCATTTTTCTCCTGGACGCCCTGACTCTTCGCCGCTATGAGTGGCCCGCTGGCTCGGAATCCTATTTCTGTAGTTATAACTCGGAATCCAGTTTTCTTGATCTTCCAGTCAATATGTCTCAATTGTACGAAAGAATTGCTGCTGTGCTGTAGTAGATATCGTCAAAGCATCTTGATAGTATTAATATACCAAAGTTAAGCTTAGCGATGATCATTTGGAGGCAGCTCTGCAATTTTAACATACACAGACCGGTGGAAGCCTCGAACTAGCAGGAAGGTTATGAGAAGGCACAGCATTGGAGGCCCGCCTCCCCGTTTTATCGCTGGAATTCTTGCTGACATGACTAAGGTAAGAGATCTGGCAAGGCTGTTAAAGACATAGACCCTATCAGTCACGGGATTATGGTATCTCTATTTTACTCCCAGTACTCAGTCTGGGACACCCCCAGAAATTTTCTGAGTTTATTTATTGCAGAATGAAGAATATCAGTTTAGATTAATTAGGTCTAATACTACTTCGCTTATTCAAGTTATTGCTCAATGGAGACCATTACAATACCATATCTGCATTGAATGGAATGATAGAATATATCTATTTATCTTAGTCTTAACTGTTATTATCCGTTGAGTTACTAGATTATATTCATGTGCAAATAGAAAAATACTATATGGCTGAATGTGCCAAATCCATTTGGCTAATAGCCTGTTTTCTAACTCCACTTAAATTATACTTATTTTTCTCAATACGTTTTTCTTAATTTTTCTCCAACTACCTAACTTGAAGTAGGCTGAGCATTTGACTCATATAACCGAGTTTTTAGGAACTGGATTTCTTGCAGACGCTGGCATCTAGATTGCCTGCCTGCCATGCTCCTGTCTATCAAATTTAAGCATAAGATAATAGTAGAATGAAATACTAAATGCAGCTGTATCTAAATTAGATTTTGATTCTATAAATATCATTTCAACATTCACAAATTTGCAAGGAAGCATAAACTTTACCTGTACCTGTTTTACCTGCTTTATATTTGAAGAAGTTATGGCTCTACTAACTTTACGTTGTGGGACAAAATTCTGCATTGTGCCCAATGCTTTCCAAAAAACGGGTTGATAGAGTTTGCCCAAAAGGAATACTCTTCATAGCTGTGGACTCGGGGTCATCAAATTTACTTTATAGATTAGATGGTAGTTATTATAGTATGAGATTTCATTAAATTTACTGTACAGATTTGATGGTGATTGCTTTTTTGTGACTGTGTGCACAATTACTAATAATATTTGAAAATCAAAACACGTCCTCACAGATAATTTAGATATCAAATTTTATTTCCAAATGTTATCAATGCCATTTTCTATTTTAAATTAAATTGAAGTTTTTTATTATAAAGATTTACAAGTGCATTTATACATTATTTGGCCAAATTTAAGGTCATAATCCATTTGTTAAAAGTTTTAAGCATTTTTATCGATTTTTTTTACTAACATTGGAGAGTTTTGATCGTAAATTGCCTCTGTAAATTGCATATTGACAAACAATTTATCTATTAAATTTCATCCCTCATCCCTGGATATTGAGATTGAAGCTGGCGACAAAAGTAATATATACCCAAATAACAGTAAAACAAAAATTTATGACACCCAAAACAACTATAAAGATTTGACCTAATCACAACTTCGATGATATGAGTTATCTTAAAACAAACTTGATGATATGAGTTATCTTAAAAGTTTGTTTGTTTGTTTGTTTTTTTAAGTTTTGGGCGAACACCTTATTTTGTTAAACCTAATCACAAGTTTGATGATATGAGTTATCTTAAAAGCAATTTTGAGCAAAAACACCTTGTTTTGTCATTGATTGAGTGCAGATCAAATATATATTCAACTACCCCGAAACCCTAGCGACACTTAAAACCGGGAAAAACAATAACATAAACCGGGAAAAACAATAACATTTTTCTTCTGAAACGATCACAATTGTACAGAAAAAGCATTAGGTCACACTACATGATTCATAAAAATAGTTTATTACGGATCTATTATAACTAATTCTAGTTTTTATGATTATAGATTTATTACAGATATGGGTACGTTTAGATTATAGTATTAGAACCATTAATATCTCTATAGTTTAAGCGGTTATAGAAACAAGATTACCTCGTATTAACATGGTCTTATTGGCTTGATTATCATAACTAGTACAGTCAATGTCAGCTCCTTATTACTTTATAGTATAATTACATAAGTATTACTTATAAATAAATTAGTGCCGATCAACTTTGACTGGAATCATAGTATTTAAAGTGAATACATGTGATGTATGGGAATAGCTCGGATAGAGCCTATGTTTTTTAGATAGCACGTTTAACTGTATTGATACAGTTAAGTAATATGCATAATATAGCTCCAAGGGTTAGCTCAATTGGTAAGACTTGCGTACACTCTCTCGGTTCGGGGGAGGTCACCCGTTCGAGCCTTGAGTCCTGTGGGGTTAGGCCTTCTGCTAGGATGACCGGCGGTTTACCACCTCTACCATCCACGGATGTGGGGAAGTATTGCTGGGTTTCCCATGGATCTTTCCATTTGAAAAAAAAAGTAATATGCATAATATATGGATCATATTTATTATACCAATAGAGCTAGTATCATAGGTTTTAGCTTGAACTTCAACATAACCCATATAGAACACTAAGTAAAACACTAAGTAAACATAACCCATATAGAACACTAAGTAAAACACTAAGTAAAGCTTACTGTATACGAGAACCAAGCTGATATTGAAGTAATGCCTAAGCTATCTGTAATGAACACTTACTGCTTCTCACTATTATAGATTTATTACGTTCTTTTTTTAAAAGATTTTTTAATTCTAAAAATAAACTTTTGTCAATTTTCCATTATAGATTTGTACAATTGCTACGTTGAGGAATTTGATATTTTGGATGTTGCTGGCAGCAGCGACCTCACCGCGAAGTCTTCATGGCCTGCAATGGTAGCGATCCCAACTCCAAATGGTAAAGTCCACAATGGTGTTTTGATTAAAAATTGTTAAACCTATATTGGTGTTTATATTGCTTGGCTTTCTTTTAATGTGGACCTCTTTTTCAGTGATAGCCACAGAAACACATGAAGATCTCCTCACCCAGTTTGAAGACACAGAGATGCTCCTTGATCTCAATGAATGAATGTACGCACATGGGGATGAGCGTTATTCTCAGGGGACTGATAGTGTCCAATGTCCATGACTTCATAAGCAGCCTTGACAACCCTGTTAACTTAGTCATGTCAGCGAGATTTCCAGTGATAAAACGAGGAGTAGGGCCTCTAATGCCTTGCCTTTTCATAATCTTCCTGATAGTTCGAGGTTTCCGCCTGTATGTATGTGTATATAAAATTGCAGATCTGCCTCAAAGGTATCATCGCTATGCTTAACATTGGTAGTATGAATACTATCAGAAATGTATTAACGATATCTATAGCACCAGCTAGCAATTCCTTCTTCCTCCTATTGATATATATTAGCTACAAGATTAAGAGAATTTAAGATTAAGATATATTAGGAATGCAATTTCCTCTTAAATTTATAGCTATAGAAACTGGGATACATGATATAATCCACCTTTCACTGTGATTCAATGCATCTTGAAGTGTAAATATTCGAGTCTAAATCACAGATAACTGCTTATACAAAAGTTTATGAAATTACTATGCAGTTTTAGTCAGTGGATTAAACCAGATGGGCATCGGTTGTACAACCAGAGAGATCCAGTGCCATATACAGACCTGATCCCGTGCCTTCTCAGTTGCCCATACCTAGTGAAGCTAATTCTCAAGTAAACAGGTTTCAGCTTACAATACTGGAGATCACAGGAGTTTCGGAATTTCGTAATGATGATCAGCCTAACTGTACAGCACTGTCTTTAAGAGAGAGTAGTGAGAGTACTCAGATTAGTTCGCAGACTGCAGCAATTGTTTACGAGTTGCTAAATGCATTCTTGCTTCGATTACACAGACTTTAAGCTAAAGATGCTTTGATTATATACAGTTTTAGCACAAAATTGCATCAATTGTTGTTTCGTCTAAATAATGGTTAGATGCATCCCAAATATGTTCAAAAGACCGAAGCAGCATGTCCATCAAATGTAATTAATTTGTGTATCTTTCTATAATTTTGTGAAAAAAACACTTCCTAAATTTTTAAAGTATTTATGTAAAAATATTTTAGTTCTTATTTCGTTTTCTGTAATTCAGAGAAATAACTTTTAAGTCCATCCCAAATTGTTCCTTGGTTTTCTATCTCATTTTCTTAGGAGGAGAACGCTTTTTCATCCACCACAAATTGTAAATATAAAAACATTTTTGATTCATTATATTGAAGTTTCATAATAATTATTATATATTAAAAAAATTAATAATTGTTTTTACTATTTTTTTCTTTGTATATAATATTTTGAGAAAACAAAATATGTAATTTGTTATTCCATAGGAATCAAAATTACATGGCTACTAAACTCTAAAATGGGATTAACAGACCATGTAACTTGCTAAGCAGTCAAACAAAAAACAACCAAAAGATGCACTGCACTGCCATATATAACAAACTACTAGAAGCTAGATGCAATTTTTTTCTGAAGTGTAGGAGGAAGAGTGTATTCTTTCCCTGTCCCTACGAAGCTGTCCAATCTATATCTCCAATACATGAAGTTCCCTTTGAGTTCTCTTCTAGTAATCATGGGTGATATCTAGCTCATGAGTGAACATGTCAACTTCATCTTCTTCGTCCTGCAATGCACTATGGTACATATCATGCACTATGGTACATATCAGCAAGCCTAAGAAGATACTCGCTATTGGAAAGCAAGTGTAGATAGTTAACTTTCATGCCTATCACTTTTTTTCAAATTTGCTCCAAGTATGCAAGGGAAGATTTTTCTTCCAAACCCTCAATTGTCTCTGAATCTCTCCAACAACAATCTGCAACAAAGGCATTAGTGTCATAAAAAATATTTATGTCTGTCTTAAGTTCTTCTTCAGTTACCTTCAAATTCCCTGCTAGAAATACTTATATCCGTCTTAAGTTCTTCTTCGGTTACCTTCAATTGCCCTGCGAGAAAATGTGGCTCATGGGGACAATCCTCTTCAACAATATTTTTTTATTTGCTTCCATCTTTTTTGAAGTTGACATTAGCTTCATAATGAATCTCCAATGGTGTATAGAAGGCTGATTTTTGTTCTTCCTCAAAATATGATCCAAAAGATGCTTTTTCACCACCATCATTATCTAAACCCATTCTTTCATCAAGCTCCTAGTGATCTCTAATTCACAAACATAGTAACTTGAGTACCCTCCCATTTTGTAGACATCTTTTAGAAGTGTTATGTTCATATATTATAATGGATAAGATACAAAAAAAAATCATATTTCTTGTGGAATGAATCACAATGCATGATTCATCCTTAACATCCCAATCAACATTAGAATATTAAATACAATACCATTATCCACATGTCATGTGAAATGAATGTTATCTCATGATGATGCAAGGAATTATGATTTCTGAAAAAATCACAATTTTTATCATACCTTGGTGTCACATCTTCATCATTCCCATATGGTTGATCCGCGTGGGCATGTTGCTCCACTTTGTGTTTAACTGTAGACTCAAGTTCGCAATTTGTGACTCCCTTTGATTTGATTTCTCATATGCTCGCGGTGTGTTTGTGAACATGCCTTCAATTTCTTTCGGTATCCCACATGCTGGATGGTTCTTTTTCTCTTAACTGTAAGACTGAAGTTCGCAATTTGTGAGTCCCTTTGATCTAATTTCTCATATGCTCGCGGTGTGTTTGTGAACATGGCTTCAATTTCTTTGGGTATCCCACATGATGGATTTTTTTTTCTTTTCCTAATGGTCATGTGAAGGCTACAAAAACCAAACATCTTCTCCATAAGGCTTGATGCAGAGCATTCTAGTAATGAGGATTGAAACTACTGCAAGTTATGCTCCAATATTTTTTTGTGTCTTATTAATGTTCTTCAACAACCTTTTCCATTAAAGTTTCTCCTCTTTTATGGGAGAGACTAGAAGGAAAGTGGATGAATTTCTACCATCTATAATTGTGGCCATTAATGAAACTTCATCTTCAAGATTGTATATGATATCACAAAAAGGATCACCCAACTCATATGGATCATGGAATCCTTCATTCCTTATTTCAGATCCTTCATTCTATTCCACCTAAGGAATGATACTATCTTCAAAAAATGATTCTTCCCATGTGAAGCTCTCCTCAAGCTCCCATGCAACCAGTTTCAACCTCATCTATACAAACCTTATTCCAATTTTTTCTTCAAGGTTCCTCTTAGTTCCCATAGCTATCAAGAAATATGCTCTGATACCAATGTAATATCTCCTATCAAATATTAGGAATATTAAATCCAAATATTCAATGGTAATTACGACTATTTTTTAACTTTGGCCCAATAGTGGCTTATGCATATAAATTTGGATTTGAATTAACATGTGAAACCCATAAAATTTACTATCAAACCACTATATGGTTACTAATCAGGTCTAATATATAACCAATGTAATTCTCCCAATCCAAAATCAGAACTATCAACCCCAATGAAACACCAAACAATAAACTAGGAGAACTAGTTCAAATATTCCCACACAAAACTCTAGGTTTCCAACTCTTTCCAAACATCTCCTAATAGATTGGAATCTTTCCAAATAGCTTCAAATTGAACCTAACACTCCCAAACACACCCAATTTGACCACTAACTAACTCCAGAGAATCTTAATGAAAGTTTGAACACTATACATACATATTTATAACCTAGGATGCACTAGCATAATTGTATATATTATTGAACCAATCGTAAAATGATATAATCTAGGGCATACATAAATCATTTTTGATGAAATGATAAGTGTTAACAACTAGAAAAATTGCTCTAAGCACAATGGAATGTTTCTTATAAACAAAAAACATGTATAAATGGTTGAACCATAAGATTAAGTTATCCCCACATAACACCAACACAAGATTAAGATGACCAACAACTAAAGAGCTCCCAAACCAAACCCAAATGCTTCCAAACAAACTTGAATCAATCCCAATGGATTACTAATAGACACTATAGATGCATACTAATGTTTCAAATCAAAAGAATAAATTTACACAACCATTCTCAAACATATATGATCATAGATAACCATGTATTCATAGATCAACCCTATGCTTGAATATGGAACAACATAAGGGGAAAAACACTATTATTTTATCATAAATGGGATATTTTTACATTTTATAGCAATGGATGCTACAAGATATTGAAATACATGAGAGACATCCTATATAATGGAGAGAAATGACAAGTAGAGAACCATAGAGAAAAGAGAGGGGAAAATACCATTGCAATGAGAAATCTACTTCACTATTGTGCTTTCCACAAGTAATATTTTGACCCCAAATCATAATTATGACTTCTGAGTGCACCCTCCATCAAATATGATTGATAATCAACGATTAGAACAACCTTGATGAAGTTTGGATATCCAAAGGTGCATTGTTTTCAAGCAGAATTCACCACAAATCACACTTATACTAACTTGAAATCAAACACACCAACATAAATTAAACCCCAATATAGTATATGAGCATAAAAAGTTGCGATAAGTATCTATTGAAAAATATGAAATCTATTTCTCTTCTCAATCAATTTCCATGAATCATGGTGAAGATATTAGGATGATATCCTCCTCTCTACTAGATAGGGTGGAATCTTTCACCACCAAAACTAGTTTACAATTGCAAGGGGCACATATCCCAAGATTTAAAATCCGTAATATACATCCTATTCAAAAATCAAATTTCAAAAAGAAATCTCCCTAAGGCTTGCATCATTTTTATAAACTCCATTCAGCCCTTCCCCCTCATTCTAAAATTCTCTAACAAAATATTAATAAAATATAACTAGTTCATATTTTCATGAGAGAATGATACCCTACAACTCATTTTCTTACTCTATAATGTTATTTTATCAAATAATACCTTCATTTACCTTGTAAAATTTAATTAGAGAGGATTAGATTGATTTTGGGGGACTTACACTATCATGTTGGCCCACCTTATCCTCAAAAACCTTCCTTGGATAAATTTAGGACCTGTAACATGCCATAACTTGTCATATTCTATCATAGGACCTAGTTATTATCATAAATCATTATAGGATTCCTTTTGGTAGTTACACTTCCACAAGTGCACCCTTACTAGCTATTTTTAGCTCAGGGAGTTACATTTCATAAGATAACTTCTTTATGAGCCTCCTTACACCTTGGGATTCGAATTTGGAGATTCTTAGGTTGATTTGGGTGAGTTACAACTCATGTGGGTCCCAAGTCATCCTACCTATGTTCCCTCCTTGTTCATTTCTTAATAATTTCACATTATTTACAAATATTGGGACACACACTTTACAAATGTATGACCAATGCCACCACCTTAATAATTTATCATGAACATTACTAAGTGGTTTATCCATTTCCTCCCTAATCTAATGGAATGGTCCACAAAAAAATATTTGGGGATAACTCTCTCTCTCTCTCTCTCTCTCTCTCTCTCTCTCTCTCGCTTTCCTCCTAAAACCCCCACCCCAACCCCCTAACACCCCCTCTCAAACTCCCTGAAACCCCCTACCCCTAATCACCCATACCCTCTCCAAATATCCAATCGAAACACCCACACTCCTCACCTATACCCTCATTTCTCTCTAGTTTCCATACTCCTCCTCAAACCCCTTACCCACCCCCCCCCCCCCCCCCCCCCCCCGCCCCAGCCTCAACCTCATATTCCCATTAAGTATTACTAACATATGCTCTAGCTCCTACCCTACACATCACTATTTTTCCCACTATGACAAACCGCACCCCACTTCCCCCCTTCCCCTCCCTCTCTCTCCCTAACCCTTATGAACTCCTTCCCTCACTCTCTTTCTCCCCTGATCGACTTACTCCCAATCTCCTAACACCCCCTCAATCTCTCTCTCTAACCCCAACACCCATCCTCCTCACATATACCCCCATTTCTCTAATATTTCCCTACTCATGAAGAAAACCCTAACCCCCTTCTCTCTCTCTCTCTTAACTCTTACTATTCCCCACTCTCATTCTCTCTCACTCCCATACTCCTCCACCTACGAATGACCCCCACCTCTCTCTCTCTCTCTCTCTCTCTCTCTCTCTCTAACACACCCTCCCCAACCCTCTAAAACCCCCACACCCTAACCCCCACTATATAACTCCGTAACACCCCCTACTCCTTACCACTCTGAAATTCAATCTATTATTATGATCACTAAACCAAAAAATATAATTGTAATGTTACATACTAGAAACTCATTTTAGCATTACAAAATGAGTACACATTTTGGAACAAAAACATGTACGCGTTATGTTTACCTACAATCCTACCCCCAAAATCCCATAATACCCCTCTCTCTAAATCCCAAAGATCCCCGCAACCATCTAACACACCCCCAAACCCTTGATACCCCCCTAACCCACTAACACCCCCCTCTTAATCCTCCTTTAAACCTCCCTCCTACCACTAACTCTTGCTAACCCCCCCGCTCCTCTCTCTCTCCCTTCACCTCTCCTACTCTCTTTCTCTCTCTCTAACCCCAACACCCACAATCCTTACGTATACCCACCTTTTCCTCTTATTTACCTACTCCTCCCCAAACCCATAACTCTCTCTCTCTCTTTCTCTCATTATCACTCACTCTCTCCCATTATCAATTTGCATTAATTAATCAAATAAAACACATCTTGGTTTGGTTGTATTTTTAAATTTGTTTCCCACCCCTATCATTCTTTCATGTATCTCTGCCAACAATATTGTTTGGAGGGAGTTATACCTCCCTTTTGATGTTAAATTCTGCATCCATTTTCCATTGGATTGTTTGCATCAAACAAAAGGAATTACAACATTTATTGTCTGGTGGTTATCTTGTTGAATCCCTAGATTGTCGATATTTGTAGCCGTGTGGTAGCCGTAGTTTGGGCATATTTAGAATTTGTGGATACCCCAAACACTATTGGTGAAAACCAAGGTAAGGGGGGTCATAAAAACTCTTCAATACAACCCTCTCTCTCTCTATATGTGTGTGTGTGTGTGTGTGTGTGTGTATCCTACTCCCACTACCCCTAACCCCTTAACACCCCCTCTCTCCCTACATATAAACCCCCTCTCAATCACTCTCTGAATCCCCCTCTCTTTCTCTCTATCTCTCTCTCTCTCTCACTCTCTCTCTCACACACACATGTGCACATCCCTATTCCTCCACCTACACCTAAACCCACCAATATTTCTCTCCACCAATGCCTCAACGCACTTGCACCCGAGTGGTTCTCTCTCTCTCTCTCTCTCACTCTCTCTCTCTCTCTCACACACACACACACACACACACACACACACACACATCCCTATGCCTCCTCCTACAACTAACCTGCCTCCTCTCTCTCTATGTCTCTCTCCCCTCCTATCCCCAGAACCCCTACTATCCCCTTCTCTCATTCTCCTCTTACCCCCAATATTTTAACACCCTCCTCTATCTCTACCTCTAACCCATTAATACCTCTCTATCTATCTACCTTTACCTTAGTGAATCTCTCTCTACCTCTAACCCCTTAACACCCCCCCTCTATATCTCTATGTCTAAACCCTTACCACCCCCTAATGTGTCTCCCTTTTAGCGCTCTCTTTCTCTATAACCCCTTAACATCCCCCTCTCTCTACCTTTAACCCCTTAACACCCCCCTCTCTACCTATAACCAATTACCACCACCCAATGTCTCTCCATTTACCTCTTTGTGTCTCTTTAAACCCTTAACAAAATCCCTTTAACACACATTGCTTTCATTTTATTTTAAATTTTCTTTCCCACCCTTATCCTTTTTCATGGTTCTTACCAATTACATTGTTTGGAGGGAGTTATATTTCCCTTCTCGTGATAAATTCCACAACAATTTTATGTTTGATTGTCTGCATAAAATTAGCAACATCACAACATTTATTTCCCGATGGTCATCCCCTTGGATTCCTTTTAACCCCCCAATGTTTCTCTCTCTCTCTCTCTCTCTCTCTCTCTCTCTCTCTCTAACCCATTAACACCACCCCCTCTTTGACCCCTTACCACCCCCAATTTATCTCTCTTTCTCCCTGTCACATACCCCAATTTTGTAAAATAATGTTATTTGTTTTAATTCGATTCCTAAGACATTATGTTAAGTTTAATGCTAAGTAGAAACTGATGACTCAGCAAAGTCAAAAGATGTGGAATGTAATTCTGAATATTTTATTATTAATAAATAAAAAGTGGAGACAACAGCTTGGGAGAGCTATTAATAAGAGTGTTACTGGTCAAACTGCTGAAAGGAACTAGGTGGAGAGCAAAAGACAAGTGGCAGCATCCTCAAACACTTTCTATGTTGCAGGTGGAAACTTCCCTACAATTGGGGTCATGATCCCCCAAGAAAGAGGGATCAGAGCAGGTGGCTCAGTTAATGACAACTAACCCAAAAAGACCTAGGCAATCTTCTAAAAGTATCCAATGTAGAGAGCTCAGGCTGCTCAGATATTTTCCAGGAGAAGAATCATTCAGGAGGAATGCACTTCAAGGAATTCATTGGGGAAAAGGGAAAAATGTAAGGAAGGTGTTTTGAGAGAAAAACTGCAGTAACTTAGTCTGATATAGCTTGCTAGCTGAGAGAAATGGACCGATAAGTTCAGGACTGGTATTGAGTCTTAGGACTAGTACTTTATTATTTGCTGCACCTAGTTCCAGCCAGGGAGACTAGATCAAGCTCAGGGGTCCTGAGGAGTCACTGTTTGAGCGCTCTCCATGAGTTGGTTGGGAGGAACACACTCCCATTGCTGTTGTCGTCCAAGCTTAAGAACAGGTTCTACTATCTATTATTTTCTGTTTTTATTACCTGTGTGTGATTGAATGATGCATTTGCAATTTAAGATGTAAAAACTTAGAGAATTGTATATAGAAGGTTGTTTAGTAATGAAATTATGCTTAATGAGAAACAACCCTACCTGTGTTTTTTCCCATCTAGAGTAATCCATATCGTACTCCAGTACAGGTGGTGAATTTATATAAAGAAAGTATGATGCAATTATAGAATAAGATGTTAGCTTATTTAAAAGAATGTTTAATTTTATTTTGTTATCAGAAGAAATAACATTTTGTACATGAAGTAGAGTTAGGGTTAAACTTAAGTTATGAATGTCATATTTTAGAACAAGGAAAGAAGTTATATTTTCTCTACTAACAGAAGTAGGTCTCGATAAATAAACAGTTCTTTATACAGCTTTCATTTTAGTAACTTTATTATTTTATTTTGAAACAAAGAAAGAGAATTTATAAAAGTTAAATTATGTAGTGTCGGGTTATTTTAGAATGCCATTCATCTCTACAGGTTATTTCTTTTCTGTATAGAATAAATAATTACTGTATTATTCTTTTATAATATTCAAACTGTGAGTGAGGATAGACTATTTTTAGGTTTATTTCTAAAGATAAAACAAATAGGTGTAATATTTTTTTATTACATTGTAGTGTAAATAACTTTTCATTTATCTAACAAAATTTACATAAGATATATATCTACTAACCTATCTTCTAGAAATTTAAATAAATACTATCATATAGTTTATAGGTCGGAACATAAATAGTTTATTCTTTTCTTTATATTATAAACACTAATACTATAATAGCAATAGAATAATACAAAACTCTGACAGGACCTCTTATAAAATATATTAGTACAGAAGCATAAGAATATAATAGAAAAACACTTTCTGATTATACACCTTCTATGGACTAAGTATAAAGATAATATATAATTATAGGAACAATATTATTAAGTAAATAAAGTAATATTCTTATCCCATTATAGTAAGCATTAAATAAATTATAATTTCTGTACTCAAAAGCTGTAACTCATAGAGAAATAAGTACATCATTAAAAACATGGAGTTCTTATATTCTGAAGGTTAAAAATTTTATAACAACATTTACAAATTCTATTATAATAAAGTAAGTCATTATAAAAACAATGTACAGAAACCCCAGAAGGTAATAATTAAATAATATTACAGGGTAAAACTCATTTGCAATAATTCACAGGAAATAAACCAATAGAGTATTAATATGCTCAACCCATCGAGCTTAACTCACCATTATACAACTTAAACAATAACCCAACAATTTATCGAAGTGCATTATAAACAAAAGATGTTTTTCTTTTAAGGAAACTGTAAATACTTGTTATATTTTCAAGTTAGGGTAAAACCCTACTCATATCAATATATACAACAGAGATAATAAATTGAAGCAGTCTAACTCAGTTAATGCACTTACGGCTTCCATCAAAACTAACAGGGTATGGCTTAAACAGCTTGTCCTTTCATTTAAATATATTTACACAGTAACTAAAAAAAACCAAAATTATAGTCACGGCCTAAGCCAGAGAACCCCGCTTCAAGCAAGGGTTTCCTCATCCATTAAAACAACGAACCCATTAACCGGGTAAACCAAAAATCGCAAGGGTTTAACAGGCCACGACGACGAACCTGTAAAAGTTACATAAGGGAACAGAAAAGGTAGAACTACCTTGGAGAGTCCAAGGCTTACGGTGAATAACGCTTGTTCCAGCCCTGCACCAACCACATCGGAGGACAGTTCGAGACCTGTGTGACAACAAACAATAAATTTGTTAAGATTTTACTGTGTATAAACTAGAACGCTTAAAAACAAGAAATGAAATTATTGTATGTGTTCCTTACCTTAAAGCTTTATGGAAACATAACCACCTGTGACTAGCAATGCAGCGACCAACGTGAGGAGGAGATAGACCTTAATTTGCCACAAACGAAATGGAATTAACCCATGCAGTAGTGACCAGCGAAGGCCAAAAGGTGGAGCAACAAGCAAGCAGGTTTAAACACTGAGGCAACAACCTTTTAAACCCTATAAACCACTCTGCGATGAAAACCCTAAGACCCAAGCACAACACGAGAGGTGAAGCCACAACGCTCACTACTGAGTCTTGGAGGAAGAAGACACTTGCAGGCTGGAAGTTAACGAATGGAGAGAGCAGCGAAGAATAAACTTTGAAAGAAAACAAATAACCCAGTTCCAATAGCAAGTCGAAGCTTGCAACTCTTCTCCATTGAACAGGCACGATGAGCTCACACCATACAAGAACAAGGAAGCCAAGACGAGAGACTACCAACGACTTGTTGCAGAGCGACGGGACGGGCAGACTAAAACAGTAGCAGAGCGGCTAGAGGCCGAAAACAACGAAGGAATAATGAGTTTAGGGTTCGACAAGGATATATATTCACATAACACTTGGCTGGAATGATGCCACATTAGTGAATCAAATAATTTGCATGCTGTGGGTATAACTCTATAGTCCCGACGAACACTCCTCCATGAGTATTGATACCAATCATTTTTACGGTTTTCAAAGGTTCTACTATGATCCTCAGCCCGAAGTCAACCTATATTACATGGTGCATAAAAACAAAAGAATCATTACCATATAAACTTTGCCATAATACTCTTCAAGGGCATGTAGGTTAATAAGACTCTTTTTATACCTTGTGACTTGTTTTACTTTCAAACAATTGTAACCTTAGTTTTAGTTAAGTATTGTATTATGTTTAAAAAGATTTCATAACGTTCATTCGATGGTTACTAGCTTACAAACTAGCAATTACTCAACCAAACATTTGAACCTAGCAAGGATAAAATTAATCCTTAATCTAGCATGCATGCATATGAAGGTGATAAAGGAGGCATTTAGTAAAAAGAGTATAGAACTATAAATTAAAGAGAAACCTTAAACACTTCATGGGTGAGGTCTAACCTATGACCCTTTGTTTATAGCAAACATGGCATTCATTCTTGAACTAACTATAACTTTAACCTAAAAAGTATACTATTTGTTGTTATAAAGGAGGTTTAAAGAATCAATCTATGATGAATACCTTTTTGTTAAGGTTAATGTCAATTGCCTTGATTGTATAATTATTAAATTAGTAAAGTTTGAAATTGACCATAGTAAGTTTTAAAAATGTTTAAGAGCTTGGAATTGAACTTTTAATGGTGTATAAGCCTTAAATAGATAATATTTTTTCAAGCAATTTATGTGCAGAGAAATTTGAATCATCAATACTAATGTAATCCTTTTCAAAAGCAGGATGTAATAAAGTTGTAAACCCTTTAAACTTCAAATCTTTGGAAGTGGGAACAGTGGTACATAAACTTCATATAAAGGTACATTATGTTATTATCACAAGCAGTAACCAAATCCATCGTGACATAAATGGTACTTGTGCACAATTTCAGTTAGACCCTTGACATAATAACTCTATCATTCTTAATCTGCTTGCAAAGAAAGATTTAAGACATTTTTGCACTTGACGACTAGGATAGACATCGAAGAGTTTAGTACACAGTAAGAACTATAAATTACGTCTTCTAGAAAGAAAATAGATGTCATCAATACTGATAGAACTAAATCTCTTTTCCATAACATCTTAAAAGGAATGACAATTTAATAGTTTTACCTCATAAAGCACTTGAATTTGAATAACATTTATATTCTTTTACTGAGCTATAATTGTGCGACAAACTTATATCTGAATGCTTAGAATTATTGACAAGAAGCACCCGAACTTCTTACCTGTAAGTCTGTAAGAGTAGGAAAACTTTCTGTGTTAGCTCGAAAGCTAAGTAAGCCCAGAATATCATGATAGTTCCACCTTGTGGTTGCAAAGAAAAACAAGGAAGTAAACTGAAAAAGAATTGTTCTATAAGATAAACATAATCAAATAGATAATTTAGATAATGAATTCATTAACATATAACTAATTAAACAATTAGTTGACTGCATTTATGAAAATTATCTGTATTTTGAAAATTTTAAATTTTTTGAAAAATTTGGGGTTTTGACATGTGGTATCAGAGCACAAGATTCAAACACTAGGCCTTGATGCAGCCCAACTAGCTTTCATAGAACAATAAATTAAAATAATATACTAACATATATTTTGTTTTATGTGAAGAATAGAAAATTTCTTTTTTTTGAAGTTTAACAGGTAGGTATGGAACAGCTAGGAGAGTATGCATAGGAGGAGTCTCTAGACATAGAAACAAGGAATTTGCACAAAGAACCTATGTTAGAAGAGGTGACTGCCAACTCCTCAGAGCTGTTGCAGACTGTAAAAGATTTGAAAACTGAAATGGAATCAGTAAAGACGGAGAATGAGAGGATTTTGAAGGCTCGGGAAGAATTGAACCAAATTTTAATAGAAAAGTTCCAAACTGAAGGAAGGAGCAAAAGATCAGAATCTGAAGAGGTCAGTCATCAAAGAAAATCCAAAAAGATGAAGCTGGAAAAAACTGAAAGTAGTTCATCATTTGAAGGGTTTGGTGAACGACAAAGTTATCATACTAGTAGTGACAGTAGTGAAGATGATTTGTATGATAGAAAGAAGAAATACATACCATATGAAGAAATTTCAAAGGAGTTTAAAAAGATAAAGCCCCGAACTTTTAATGGAGAGACTGAAAAAGGGGAGGAAGCAGAGTCGTGGTTATCCAGGATGAAGAAGTATTTTCATATATATAATTACTCTAATCAGCTAAAGGAAAGGATGGAAATATATAATCTCTCTAAAAAAGCTGACATATGGTGGCAAGACTTGAAGAGAGTCAACGGTATAAGAGAAAAAGAAGTTAATTGGAGTACCTTTAAAAGGTATTTCAAAAATAAATTTATGTCTGAACAATATTACGAGGAAAGACCTAAAAAGTTCTATGAATTGAAGTTAGGTTCAATGACTATGAAGGATTTGAACAACAAATTCTTAAGTTTACTTAGGTATGTACCCTACCTAGTAGACGAGAAGCCTAAAGTACAGTGATTTCTTAGCTGTCTACCGTATCATATCAAAGACAAAATTGAATATGATAACCCAAAGACTTTGGAGGAAGCCATGAGGAAGGCTAATTTTTGTTTTGAGTAGAACCAGAAAAAAGAAGGCTTAGCCAACTGGAAGGCTAAGAAAAATAACAATCAGCCTGAGTTTAAGAAGAAGGAATTTGTACCTCATAGGAATTTCAAGAATAATAAGACCAAAAATTATTCTAACAACAAAAATTTCCAGGGAAATAGGAATGGTACTTCCAACAATTCAAATAATTTCAAGGGCAAGGAAGATTCAAGTAACCATGGGAATTTTACCAAGATTTTTGAATGTAAAGAGCCTGTTAAAAGCTAGGAATGTAATGGCTCGCAGTATGCCTCGGTCTGTCCAAATCCAAAAAAGTCAATCAGCAATATTCATACTGTACAGAAGGAGATGACCATTGGGGAACTAGTGAGGAGCATGCCCATCATTAGTGCAGCTTTGGAGAACCACCAAGTTGACTATCAGACTTCCATGGTGGAAGTAGAAGGTATGATTAATAAGACCCCTATCACCATTTTAATTGATCCAGGAGCTAGTCTCAGTTACATTGCACCTTAGATAGTGGAAAAATGTAAGTTGTCTGTCGATAAGTTTGAAAATTCTTGGTTAGTGCAATTAGCCACTGGGCCAAAAAGAAAAGTAACCTGTTTTGTGAAAGAATGTGCTTTACTTATTGATGAATTTAAAACTACAGTTAAGCTTAATGTTTTTTCACTTGGCTCATATGATTTACTGATTGGCATGGATATGTTAGAACAGCATAAGGTAGTTTCAAATTGCTATGATAAAACTTTCACATGCTTAAATAGTGAATAACAACCAGTAAAGGTTAAGGGTATTCCTAGAAAAACTATAATCAGACAGATTTCTGCTTTACAACTTCAAAGAGCTGTTAGAAAAGGATGTAAATCCTATGCAGTAACGATTACAGATGAGGAAGGTAAAACTAAAACTGATAAGTTAAAAATAGAAAATATTCCTATTTTAAAAGAATTTACTAACGTATTCCCAGAAGAAATTCTAGGATTACCTCCAAGGAGGGAATTGGATCTCACCATTGAGCTGGTACCAGGTGCGGTACCTAGTTCGAAAGCTCCTTATAGAATGAACATTTTAGAACTTAATGAGTTAAAATCACAGCTAAAGGAGTTAATTGATAAAAAGTACATCCGACCTAGTGTGTCTCCTCAGGGAGCACCAGTCATCTTTGTTAAAAAGAAATATGGAACTATGCAATTATGCATAGACTACCGTTAGCTAAATAAAATGACTATAAAAAATAGGTATCCGTTGCCCCGCATAGATGATCTATTTGATCAACTACGTGGAGCCATGGTGTTTTCGAAGATAGATTTGAGGTCAGGATATCATCAAGTGAGAATTAAGGATGAAGATATCTTTAAGACAACATTTAGAACAAGATATGGACACTACAAGTTTGTCGTAATGCCATTTGGGCTTACTAACGCCCCAGTTGTCTTTATGTGCTTAATGAACAATATAATGCATAAGTATTTAGATAAGTTTATGGTCGTGTTTATCGACGACATCCTAATTTACTCTAAAATGGAAGAAGAACATAAAGAACACTTAAAGATAGTTTTACAAGAGTTGCAAGAACATCAACTCTTTGCGAAGTTTAGCAAGTGTGACTTCTTTAAGGATGAAATCCAGTACTTGGGTCACGTAGTGACTAAGGAAGGAATCTCAGTCGATCCTGAAAAGATTCAGGCAATCGAAGATTGGCCAGTTCATAAATATGTAACGGATGTTAGGTCATTCATGGGAATTACCGGTTATTACCGGAGATTCATTGAAGGCTTTTGAAGAATAGCAAATCTGATCACTTCCTTGCAAAAGAAAGGCAAGAAATTTGATTGGAACTCAAAATGTGAAGAAAGTTTTAAGAAGTTAAAAACCCTATTGACTAGTGCACCTATTCTAAGAATAGAAGATCCTAACAAATATTTTGTAGCATGCACCGATGCCTATAATGATGGCTTAGGTGGTGTTCTAACTCAAGAGACGCATTTCATTTCCTATGAGTCTAGAAAGTTAAAAATTCATGAAAATAATTATGCAACTTATGATCTAGAACTTGCAGCTGTTATACATGACTTAAAAATGTGGCGACATCATTTAATAGGCAGAAAATTTATTCTAACGACTGATAATAAAGGACTAAAATATCTTCTAGATCAGCCTAATTTAAACACTAGACAAGCAAGGTGGTTAGCCTTCTTGAGTGAATATGAATTTGAAATCCAGCACATAAAGGGTAAGGAAAATAAGGTGGCTGATGCATTAAGCAGAAACGCAAAGCTGAAATTTACAGCAGCAATCATCACTTATGGTTCTAATTTAAATGAACAGCTTAAAGAAGGGGTAAAACACGATGAAATTTATCATAAATTGTAAATTACAGCTAAAGAAGAACTTACAGAAAGCTTAATAAAAGGTTATAGTTTAAATAAAGATAAATTTTTATTATTTAAAGATAAACTGTATGTACCTAATGTGCCTAAAGTTAAGTTGTTAATTCTGGACAAAGTCCATAAAACACCATATTTAGGACACCCAGGTTATCAAAAGACTGTAACCATGCTAAGAAAAGAATATTTTTGGCCAAACATGAAATATGAGGTAGCTGAATACATTGCAAGGTGTTTAGAATGTCAATAGGTGAAAACTGAACACCAACACCCAACTGGTTTACTACAACCTTTACCTATTCGTAGCTAGAAATGGGAAGTGATTAGCTTAGATTTTATTACTGGACTGCCCGAAAATCAGAATCAAAATGACTCTATTATGGTGGTGGTTGACAAGTTAAGCAAGGCAGCACATTTTATTCCTGTTAAAACTACTTATAAGCCTACCAATATAGCTGATATCTTCTTAAATAAGATTTTTCGGTTACATGGAGTACCGAAAGTTATAATCTCAGACAGAGATCCTAAATTTACGGGAAATTTTTGGAAGTCCTTGTTTAAGGGATTAAATATAACATTGAATTTTAGTACCTCCTTCCATCCTCAAAAAAATGGACATACTGAAAGAGTGAATCAGGTGCTGGAGGATTTATTGAGGATGTATGTAAAAGATCAGCTAGGTAAGTGGGAAGACTACTTACATCTAGCAGAGTTCGCATATAACAATAACTATTAGTCATCAGCTAAATTTAATCCATTTGAAATTTTATATGGACAAAAATGCAACACTCCTATCTCTTGGAATAATCCAGTAGATAGATTGGTGTTAGGACCATAATTGTTGAAAGAAATGGAGGAAATTGTGAAGCAAGTGCAGGGAAATTTGAAGGTGGCACATAATCGGTAAAAGAGTCAAACAACCTTGAAAAGAGCTCCAAAGGAGTTACAGGTAGGTGAACATGTGTTCATCAAGGTAAGGCCAAATAAAAGGTCTCTAAGACTAGGGAGTTGTGCAAAGGTAGCACCACGTTATTATGGTCCATTTGAAATTTTGTCTAGGATTGGTCAAGTTGCATACTAGCTAGCATTACCACCTAACTTTAAAGTACATAATGTTTTTCATATCTCTGTTTTAAAGCAGTATGTTCATGATGCTACTCATGTGGTTGATTGGAATGTTGTACAGGTGGAACCGGAAGGAGAAATTTTGGTGGAACCGGACTGTATCCTCTGGAGGAGGGAAATTACACTGTGGAACCGCACCATTGGATAGGTGAAGGTGCAGTGGAAGCACCTTAGTCCTGAAGAGGCCACCTACGAACTGGAAAGTAAGATGCAGGAAGCATACCCAAATCTATTCCAGGGGACTGCAGAGGATGAAGAATAAGTAACATCGAGGACGACGTTACATTTTAAGGGGTTGTGTATGTCACATACCCCAATTTTGTAAAATAATATTATTTGTTTTAATTCAATTCCTAAGACATTATGTTAAGTTTAATGCTAAGTAGAAACTGATGAATCAGTAGAGTAAAAGATGTGGAATGTAACTCTGAATATTTTATTATTAATAAATAAAAAGTGGAGACAACAGCTTGGGAGAGATGTTAATAAGAGTGTTACTAGTCAAACTGGTGGAAGGAACTAGGTGGAGATAAAAATACAAGTGGCAGCATCCTCAAACACTTCCTATGTTGCAGGTGGCAACTTCCCTACAATTGGGGTCATGATCCCCCAAGAAAGAGGGATCAGAGCATGTGGTTCAATTAATGACAACTAACCCAAAAAGACCTAGGCAATATTTTAAAAGTACCCAATGTAGATATCCGAGGATGCTCAGATATTTTGCAGGAGAAGAATCATTCAGGAGGAATGCACTTCAAGGAATTCGTTGGAGAAAAGGGAAAACTATAACGAAGGTGTTTTGAGAGAAAAACTGCAGTAACTTGGTCTGATACAGCTTGCTAGCTGAGAGAAATGGACTGATAAGTTTAGGACTGGTATTGAGTCTCAGGAATAGTAATTTATTATTTGCTACACCTAGTTCCATCCAGGGAGACCAGAGCAAGCTTAGGGGTCCTGAGGAGTCACTGTTTGAGCGCTCTCCAGGAGTTGGTTGGGAGGAACGGACTCCCATTGCTGTTGTCGTCCAAGCTTAAGAACAAGTTCTACTATCTATTATATTCTATTTTTATTACCTGTGTGTGATTGAATGATGCATTTGCAGTTTAAGATGTAAAAACTTAGAGAATTGTATATAGAAGGTTGTTTAGTAATGAAATTATGCTTAATGAGAAACAACCCTACCTATGTTTTTCCCCATCTGGAGTAATCCAGATCGTACTCCAGCACAGGTGGTGAATTTATATAAAGAAAGTATGATGCAATTATAGAATAATATGTTATCTTGTTTAAAAGAATGTTTACTTTTATTTTGTTATCAGAAGAAATAGCATTTTGTACATGAAGTAGAGTTAGGGTTAGACTTAAGTTATGAATGTCAAATTTTAGAACAAGGAAAGAAGTTATATTTTCTCTACTAACAAAAGTAGGTCTCGATAAATAAACAGTTCTTTATACAACCTTCATTTCAGTAACTTTATTATTTTATTTTGAAGCAAAGAAAGAGAATTTATAAAAGTTAAATTATGTAGTGTCAAGTTATTTTAGAATGCCATTCATCTCTACACGTTATTTCTTTTCTATATAGAATAAATAATGATTGTATTCTTCTTTTATAATATTCGAACTGTGAGTGAGGATAGACTATTTTTAGGTTTATCTCTAAAGCTAAAACAAATAGGTGTAATATTTTTTTATTACATTGTAGTGTAAATAACTTTTCATTTATCTAACAGAATTTACATAAGATATATATCTACTAACCTATCTTCCAGAAATTTAAACAAATACTATCATATAGTTTACAGGTTGAAACATAAATAGTTTATTCTTTTCTTTATTATAAATACTAATACTATAATAGCAATAGAATAATACATAACTCTGACAAGACCTCTTATAAAATATATTAGTACAGAATCATAAGAATATAACAGAAAAACACTTTCTTATTATACACCTTCTATGGACTAAGTATAAAGGTAATATATAATTATAGGAACAATATTATTAAGTAAATAAAGTAATGTTCTTATCCCATTATAGTAAGCATTAAATAAAATATAATTTCTGTACTCAAAAGCTGTAACTGACAGATACATAAGTACATCATTAAAAACATGGAGTTCTTATATTCTGAAGGTTAAAAATTTTATAACAACATTTACAAATCCTATTATAATAAAGTAAGTCATTATAAAAACAATGTACAGAAACCCGAGAAGGTAATAATTAAATAATATTACAGGGTAAAACTCATTTGCAATAATGCGCAGGAAATAAACCAACAAAGTATTAATATGCTCGACCCATTGAGCTTAACTCACAATTATACAACTTGAACAATAACCCAACAATTCACCGAAGTGCATTATAAATAAAATATGTTTTTCTTTTAAGGAAACTGTAAATACTTGTTATATTTTCAAGTTAGGGTAAAACCCTACTCGTATAAATATATACAACAGGGATAATAAACTGAAGGATTCTAACTCAGTTAATGCACTTACGACTTCCATCAAAACTAACAACATATGGCTTAAATAACTTGTCCTTTCATTTAAATATATTTACACAGTAACTGAACAAAACCAAAATTACAGTCACGGCCTAAGCTAGAGAACCCCGCTTCAAGCAAGGGTTTCATCATCCATTAAAACAACGAACCCATTAATCGGGTAAACCAAAAACCGTAAGGGTTTAACAGGCCACAGTGACCAACCCATAAAAGTCCCATAAGGGAACGGACAAGGTATAACTGCCATGGAGATTCCAAGGCTTACCATGAATAACGCTTGTTCTAGCCCTGCACCAACCACGTCGGAGGATAGGTTGACACCTGTGTGACAACAAACAATAAATTTTTTAAGATTTTACTGTGTATAAACTAGAACGCTTAAAAACAAGAAACAAAATTATTGTATGTGTTCTTTACCTTAAAAATTTATGGAAACATAACCACTTACGACCAGCAAAGCAGCGACCAATGCGAGGAGGAGATACACCTTCATCTATCACAGATGAAATGGACTTAACCCACGCATCAGTGACCAGCGAAGGCCAAAAGGTGGAGCAACAAGAAAGTAGGTTTAAACACTAAGGAAGCGACCTTTTTAACCCTATAAACCACTCTGTGATGAAAACCCTAATACCCAAGCACAACACGAGAGGTGAAGCCACAACACTTAGTACTGAGCTATGGAGGAATAAGACACTTGCAGACTGGAAGTTAACGAATTGAGCGAGTAGCGAAGAATAAACTCTGAAAGAAAAAAAATAACTCGGATCCAATAGCAAATCAAAGCTTGTGACTCTTCTCCGTTGAACAGGCAGGACGAGCTCACACCATACAAGAACAAGGAAGCCAAGCCGAGAGACTGTCAATGACTTGTTGCAGAGCGGCGGGACGAGTAGACTAAAACAGTAGTAGAGTGGCCGGAGGCCAAAAACAACGGAGGAATAATGATTTTAGGGTTTGACATGGCCATATATTCATGTAACACATGGCTGGAATGATGCCACGTTAGTCAATCAAATAATTTGCATGTTGTGGGTATAGGTCTATAGTCCCGGCAAACACTCCTCCACGAGTATTGATACCAATCATTTTTACTATTTTCGAAGGTTCTACTATGATCCTCAGCCCGAAGTCAACCTATATTACGTGGTGCATAAAAACAAAAGAATCATTACCATATAAACTTTTCCATAATACTCTTCAAGGCCGTGTAGGTTAATACAACTCTTTTTATACCTTGTGACTTGTTTTACTTTCAAACAATTGTAACCTTCATTTTGGTTAAGTTTTGTATTATGTTTAAAATGATTTCATAACATTCATTCGATGGTTACTTGCTTACAAACTATCAATTACTGAACCAAACATTTGAACCTAGCAAGGATAAAATTAATGCTTAATCTAGCATGCATGCATATGAAGGTGATAAAGGAGGAATTTAGTAAAAAGAGTATAGAACTATAAATTAAAGAGGAACCTTAAACACTTCATGGGTGAGGTCTAACCTATGACCCCTTGTTTATAGCAAACATGGCATTCATTCTTGAACTAACTATAACTTTAACCGAAAAGGTATACTATTTGTTGTTATAAAGGAGGTTTAAAGAATCAATCTATGATGAATACCCTTTTGTTAAGGTTAATCTCAATTGCCTTGATTGTATAATTATTAAATTAGTAAAGTTTGAAATTGAGCATAGTAAGTTTTAAAAATGTTTAAGAGCTTGGCATTGAACTTTTAATGGTGTATTAGCCTTAAATAGATAATCGTTTTTCAAGCAATTTATGTGCAAAGAAATTCGAATCATCAATACTAATGTAATCCTTTTCAAAAGCAACATGTAATAAAGTTGTAAACCCTTTAAAATTCAAAGCTTTGGAAGTGGGAACAGTGGTACATAAACTTTGTATCAAGGTACATTATGTTATTATCACAAGCAGTAACCAAATCCATCGTGACGTAAATGGTACTTGTGCACAATTTAAGTTAGACTCTTGACATAATAACTTTGTCATTCTTAGTCTGCTTGCAAAGAAAGATTTAAGACATTTTTACACTTGACAACTAGGATAGACATCGAAGAGTTTAGCACGCAGTAAGAACTATAAATTATGTCTTCTAGAAAGAAAATAGTTTTTGTCAATACTGATAGAACTAAATCTCTTTTCCATAACATCTTAAAAGGAATGATGATTTAATAGTTTTACCTCATAAAGCACTTGAATTTGAATAGCATTTATATTCTTTTATTGAGCTATTATTGTGCGACGAACTTATATCCGAATGCTTAGACAAGCAACACCTGAAATTCTTACCTGTAAGTCTATAAGAGTAGGAAAACTTTCTGCGTTAGCTCGAAAGCTAAGTAAGCCCAGAATATCATTACAGATCCACCTTGTGGTTGCAAAGAAAAACAAGTTAGTAAACTGAAAAGAATTGTTCTATAAGATAAACATAATCAAATAGATAATTCAGATAATGAATTCATTAACATATAACTAATTAAACAATTAATTGACTGCATTTATGAAAATTATCTGTATTCTGAAAATTTTAAATTTTTCAGAAAATTTGGGGTTTTGACACTATCTCTACTTCTAACCCATTAAAACTCCCCTCTCTCTCTAGATCCAACCCCTTAATGCCCCCCAATATCTCTCTCTCTCTCTCTCTAACCCCTTAACACACCCCCTCTCTCTACCTCTAACACCCCCCGCTCTCTACCTATAACCCCTTACCACCCACAATGTATTGCCGTTTACCTCAATCTCTCTCACACTCATTAACACCCCCCTTTCTCTACCTCTAACCCCTTACCAACCCCAAATTATTTTCAATGTTATTATCAATAAACAATGAAACTATAGTGCTATATATAACACATTAGTATTAGCATTAAAAATCATGCACTCATTTTTGTATGCAAAAACACGTACTCATTTTTGTGACCAAAATTATGTACTCATTTTTATGACCGAAATTGCATACTCATTTTTGTGAGAAAAAAAAATTATGGATTATGTTTACCTACACTCCTACCCACCCAAAACTCCTAATACACCCCCTCTTCAACTCCCAAACAACCCCCCAACTTCCTAAGACACCCTACCCCTACTCACCCACACCATCCCCCCTTGCCCCATGAATATCTCTCTCTCTCCATCTCTCTCTTTCTCTCACCCTCCT
>LPNX011117255.1:126241-153127 GCA_001517045.1 Pseudotsuga menziesii
ATCACACTACTCCTGCCCAAACCCCCCCCCACACTACTCCTCTCTTTCTGCATCTTCCCCTTCCCCCTAACTCTTAAAAATATTTAGTGTCATTCTATATACCTCTCCATCCAAATATTTTTCATGTTATCATCATCAAGCCAAGTCTAACATACCAAGTCATATTTACGTTCTTCATGAAAGACCTATTAATTCTATATACCTATCCATCCAAATATTTATAATGTTCTCATTCGTTATCATCACCAAGCCAAGTATAATGCACCAATTCATGTTCATTCTATATACCTAGCCATCCAAATAAAGTTTGTTGTTATTGTTTTCAAGCTAGTTCTAACATCCCAAATATTTTTAATGTTATCATCAGCAATTCAAGCCAAGTCTAACACACCAAACCTTTTTCATGTTATCATCACCAAGCCAAGTCTAATGCACCAAGTAAAAATAGGATTATTCACTCTATATATCTGGCCATCCAAGTCAAAAGAAATTCATCATATATACCTAGGCACCCAAATCTAAGTCAAAATATTTTAATAACCATCCAATTATTTTCAATGTTATCATCACTAATCCAAGTCTAATGCACCGATTCCCCAAGTGCAAAGAATCCAAAACACATTCATACACAATCAAACCAAGTGTTTTTATCACTACAAATCATGTATACATTTTGTAATGCTAAAACAAGTACGCATCCAATTATTTTCAATGTTATCATCACTAATCCAAGTCTAATGCACCGATTCCCCAAGTGCAAAGAATCCAAAACACATTCATACACAATCAAAACAAGTGTTTTTAGCACTACAAATCATGTACTCATTTTGTAATGCTAAAACAAGTACACATTTTGTCTTGGTGAGATTAAAATTTGAATTTAAATAAAATGTTTATGCATTTCGTAGCACTATGCCTGACCCTCCACATCTACTAGCATGGCATTCCAATGTTTTTGTGTCTGCTTCGAATTTTGCTTCGGATTTACTATGTTTTTGCCATGGAGTGTGGTAAACCATGGCTAATTGAGTATTTCATCCATGTTTTCCATATGCTTGTGTTTAACCATTGGTTACAATATGCTACACACCATAATTTTTTATGAAATTTTAGATAGATATCATTTTTTCTACAAATTCCAAACATGTAGTTTTAAAAAATAATATATCTATTTTTCCTATTCTTTTCTTATTTTTCTTATGTCATGACTCAACTAAAAAAACACACTTTTATTTTTTCGTCCATAATTCTTCCATTTCTTAAGAATTTTGAAAAGAAATTCTATGGTGTACTAAAGAACACTGACCTCTACATGCTATTAAAAAAAATTCATGATCATTGCATTAAAATGTTCAAAGAATGCATCCACACTTGGCATACTATTTCAAGGTTCGATCACTTAGATAATTAAAAAAAATATTGGAAAAATAGTTATGCGCTAGTACTAGATGTTCTCTAAATGTCTATGAGTTTTCCTAAGTTGATTCTATCATTTAAGAACTCAAATGTTGCACACACAAAAACATATACCTTATAATTTGTCCCCCCCCAAAAAAAAATGTCTCTTAAAAAAATCAAACTTTAGATAGTTAAGAACATTTTCAATAGAAAAAAATTAAATGTCATTCAATTTCCTATATTTCATATTTTTTACTCATTGCAAGATTCATTGTGTATGTCTTAAAATATCCATCTAAGTTGAGAGATGCTTATTTTTTTAGTTTTTTGTTACATCTAATGTGTCAAAAGAGACCATCATTAACTTGCACACACCCTTAACATAATATATGATTTTGAACAAAAATATATGTAATGTAATAGAACAAGCTCAAAGCCTTCAATGTTCCCAAAGAAATGATTTGACATAATGTGAAAACTTGACACACCCAATTGTTACCCATGCCACTATCAACAAAATGGTTTTTTTTCCATCAATTTATTCCATGGTTAAAATTGAACATTGAATCCAATATCAAATAGATATAAAAACCATGTCATAACCATTTACAAGAAAACCCTATCTATCCAATAGGTTTTCGTTTGTTCTTTCATTCTACCATTGCTCAAAAATGAAATATGAATTTCTTTTGTTTTTTTCTCAATTCCCGAAGATTCTCATGTTTAAGTGGGACCTATTTTGACTCAGTTCTACAAGGACATAATGATAAATCCATGGAGGACAACCACTAAGAAAAAATATTTTCCATAAATCCATGGAGGACAACCACTAATATCCTAATTAGGAATCAACATGACAACATCTCCTACTTTTTGTAGGCTTTCCCCAAAACCACTCTTAAAATTCACCTATTAAGATTTTACAATATGCTACCATATGTTGACTAGATTTTAGTTTCAATGAAATTGACTTAAACTCATCATAATACATTGAAATCTCTTTGGAACATTGAGAATGGCTCGTTGGTACTTAGTAGATGGCATGATAGTTTTAATCCTCTTAAGGAAAGAGTTGTAAAGCACCATCTTTGAGTGTTGTTGCGAGCCCTGCCCTTCCCTTTGTGGAGTAGGGACTTTTTGATGGGGATTTCCAATACTTTAGGAATATTTGTGGCCATAGAAAAATAATTTCACCTCTTATTTCACAAAATAATGGAAAAAGTGCTGGTGGAACTGGATGTTTCCAAAGGGATCTTACCTGAGATTAAGATTCATTGTGGCAGTTCGGTTATTGTTCAAAAATTGGATTATTTGAACATTCCCTTCCGTTGTAGTTACTTCCGTGAGACTGGACACTTAAGGAATAAGTGTACCTCTCTTTATCATTGTCGGCCCTTAAATATTAGTTTTTCTGATCTTGAAATCACCTCTGAGTCTCCATTGGTAGTTGTTCCTCTTGCAGATTCTTCAGGATCTCCTTCTCTACTGGAAGTTGCTCCTCTTGTAGATTCTTCAGGATGTCCTTTTACTCCTGGACCCTATGATTCCTCAACTATATTTGGTTATTTTACTTCTGTGGATTTACAACATATCCAGGATATTGAAACCCAAGTTTGGACCTCTTCTATGTTTCCTCTGATTTTGGCTCCAATCTCTACTTTGGCCATTTTCCCTGTACCTTCTACACCCCCATCTTCACAACCTAGCTATCCAGTTTCCTATGAGGATCATGTGGGGCCATCTGATACCACTCATCTTTCACTGGTCCATAGCATGGACAGTCCTTCGGTAACCCCTCCCCCTTCACTTTGGATGTGTTCCCTCACCTAATACCTATGTTGCTTCTCATAGTCCTACTTCCTCCCCTTCCTTCTTGGATCCCTCCTTGCTGAAGTCCCTCAATATTTTTTCCGATAAATCTCCTATCTCACCTTCTACAATGGCTTTGGATTCTATAAGGTTTGAAAATGTTACTATTAGGAAGTCAAGGAGAAACAAATATTTTGATGTCTCTGCTCTCGCAGGTCTCTATACTCCCCTCTCAACCCGGCTCAAAGCTACTGCTAGAATCCATAACTCATCTCAGGTACTTAGAGCACAGTCACCTACTTCTCAGGTTTACCCATGAGGATTATCTCCATGAATATCTATGCGTTTCGGGGGCTTACCAAAAAAAAATCCCTATCTTCTCTCTTCACCTCTATGAATCCTGATTTGATTATGCTTCCAAAAACTATGTGTGATCACTTTTCTGCCCTTCTCAATTTTTCTAAGATGAAGCCTGGCTGGGAATTTTGTGCTTTGGACTCCCAGGGCCTCTCTAGGGGTCTTATTACTAATGTAATCCTCATATTTCTCAGTGTAAGGCCTTTCAGTCCTATGCTGGTATCTTGATTCAAGCTATGTTCAAAGGACTTGACATTGACTTTTCTTTCCTGAACTGTTATGGGTCCTATTCTAACAGAGCCTTTTTTAGGGATAATGTAGTGGCTGCGGGTATCTTGGACTATTCCAACCTGATCCTAGCTGATGAACTAAATTTTATGCTATCATATGCTGAGATCTAGGGTGGAAAATCTAAAATGGATCACATGGTACATTACTTCACTACTCTTTCAGATAACTCCAATCTGGTAGACCTAGCTCCACTTCACCTTGGTCCCACTTGGAGGAATGGAAAATTGGGTATCGATGGTTTCAATAAGCACATTGATAGATTCTTGGCTTCAATGCATATCATACATGCTTTGATTAACTACAAGTCTTGGATCCATCCCTCAGAAATATCTGATCATTACCCTATTTTCCTTGAATGGAACTTTCTCCCTTGGTGTCATCTCTATCCATTTAAGTTCAATAGGGATTGGCTTATGGAAAAATACTTCTCTAATATAGTATATACTTCTTGGAATACTCAGATCCTCCCCTCATTGATCCTATGGATTCTCTTTCCTTTAAGATTAAAAGACTCAAGGAGATAGTTCAGGCCTAGGAAAAAAATATGAAGCAGATTAAAACTAAAGAAGCATCGGAAGTGGAACTTTCCATTCAGTCTTTACTTACTTCTCATACTTCTGGTATCATGTCTATACATGAGACCACTTAGCTATCTCATTTGAAAGCTAGGAAGGCTTCTCTTTTGGACCACCATATCCTTACTTGGAAACTTAAAAGCAGAGTGGATTGGATTAATAAAGGGGACGCAAATACTAAATTATTCCACTCATAAGAATTTGCTAGGAGAAATTGTAAATCTATTTGAGGTCTTCAGAACTAGCTAGGTGATTGGATTGAGGATGAATCACATATTAAACTCCTAGGTGTAACCCACTTCTCAGACCTTTTCTCTAATGATGGGTTGACAAAAATTGATGATCAACTTAAGGTCATTAGGTTGTTTCCCTCATTGGTACTTGAGGATGAAAAATATTATTTCCTCTCTGATTTCACTATTATATATATTGAAGGAGTTCTTAAGGGATTCAAAAAGAACAAAATCCTTGGTTAGGAAGGTTGGCCCATAGAATTATACTTGCATTTTTTTTATCTTGTCTTGATATCCTTAGGGTTTCTTCTTAGTCTTGTACTGAAGGAAGGGTGTCTGGTGCACTGAACGCTACCTTTATTACACTTATTGCCAAATGAGATAAGCCCTCTTCCTTTGCACATTTTAGACCTATCTCCCTTTGTAATTTGGTTTATAAGGTGATTTCAAAACTTTTTGCTAACAGGTCAAAGCCCATATTGGATAGAGCTATCTCTTGGAATCAGTTTGGATTTCTACATAATAGGAAGATTATTGAACCTATTGGCATTAACCAGGAATTTATGCATACTATTAAAGTGGAAAAGAGGCAGGTATTTATCCTCAAGTTATACCTTGTTAAGGCTTTCGATAGGGGTAACTAGACATTCCTTAGACTGGTATTACTCCATATTGGCGTACCTGTTATTGGTGTAAATTGGATCCTATGTTGTGTGGAATCTTGCAATTTTGCGGTACTTATAAATGGTACTCCCTCATATTTTTTCTCAGGTTTGAGAGGCATCAGAAAGCGATGTCCTCTCTCTCCGCTACTATTTATTTTGATTATTGAAAGCTTGATCTTGCTGATCACACATGCACAACAAAGAGGACATATTGTGGGTATAAGAGTATCCTCTTCACTACATCTTACCCATCTATTATTTGTCGATGATGTTATTTTGTTTGGCCTAGGGATTGTTGAAGAATGGATTCATTATAAAGAACTATTAGACCTCTTCTACTCAGCAATAGGCATAAAAATTAGTGAGGATAAATCTTCTTTTATGTACAATGAAATTTATGATCCCACTAGAGCCAATGTTGTAGCCTTGCTTCCATTCAAAATGGAACCTCTGACTTTGGGGTTTAAGTATTTGGGATTTTGCTTGAAACCTTTGGGTTATCATGTCACTGATTGGAGATGGCTTATTAAAAAATTTGAACAAAGAATCAGTAATTGGACTTACATACTTTTAACTCTTAGAGGTAGATTGATACTGGTAAAATAAGTCTGAATGGGGTTGGTTGTCTATTGGCTCACACTGGTTAGGATGGCCAATTTATAATGAACTATCTCAGATGTGCTATCTTTAATTTTCTATGGGGAAATTTTCCTGGTAAATCCAAGTGTCACTTGGTGGACTGGCATTTTCTCTCTAGGCCATATGACTTAAGTGGATGGAATATTAAGCATCTAGATTGGTTTATCCTGGCTCTCAGGCTCAAATGATTCTAGTCGATATTGTAGGGTGATGTTATTTGGTCTCTCATGATCAAAGAAAAATATCTCAAAAACAGGTCTACAGTGGATTGGATCCGCTCCCATACCTTTTCTATACAGGGTACCTCATACATCTAGAATGACTTCATTAGATCTTTGTCTTGGATCACGAGATGTCTGAATTGGAGAGTGGGAAATGGTAGAAGTATACAAATTGGGGTTGACCCCATTGTTGGTTTAAATTCTCACTTTTTACCACCGGAGGATCTGAGAGTCTACTTAGAGGGCTATGGTTTTTCTTCTCTTGCAGATGCCCACTATTGGGGATTAGGTGATGAGGAGAAAATTGTGCATTAGTATTGGCTTATTTATATGAACCTTGACCTGGAGGGCTCTTGGAAAGAGCTCTGGACCAAATACATTCAAGGAATTTACCATGGTTGCATTTGACTTGGTAATAGTTCGTATTCTATGGCATGGATGTATAATAAGATCACGGGACAGGTCACAACCCATTTGGTATATGAGTCTATTGCCACAATTTTATGCTCTAAAATTCCAAACAAGATCCTTGTTATGATTTGGAAATTTAATTTACCTCTGAAAGTGATTTGCTTTGTATGGTTGTGTTTATCCAATTAGATCAATACCTGGGATAACTTACAAAATAAGGGCTGGAGTGGACCTAACTATTGTTGTTTATTCTCTAAGGCTACAAAATCAATCAATCACTTGTTTATTGAATGTAGTTACATTAAGGAGGTCATTGGTGGTCTTAGTATTTCTCTTCAACATACCATTTCCTAGAATGAGCCCACTTACAAACAAAACCTGGTTAAATGGACTGGGACTGAAAAAGATTTGAAGTACCTTCCCCTTCTTATGACTTGGCAGCTTTGGATCATGCACAACAGAGTTATATTTGATAATTTAAGACCATATTTGAATCTCACTATTCACCTCATTTTGGATCAGCTTAATATTCATACTATGAGGGTTGCTTCTGGTACTAACAGAAGCAAAAAAGATGTGGCTCCTGTTTATGATTTTCCAGTGGGTTTTTTTGATGGAGCCTCAGTGAATAAGATTGGTAGAATTGGTGTCCACCTTTTACTAAGCAAAGATCATTTTTTTCATTTAAAATTGGGTTGTGGAAGGAGTACTAATACACGGTCCGAACTACTTGTTCTGTGGGTGCTATTAGTCTCCAAATTTATTGGGCTGCCATATTTACATATGAGAGGTGATTCTTCAGTAATCATTCATTGGATCAATGGGAACCCATCTTGAATCATCTCATGTCTACACAAAATTTCATGTCAAGGCAGACAACTTATCAAAGGAGAACCTTACTTTACCATCTAGGATCTTACATTTCTTGGAATTCTTTGAGGATGTGTACCATTAGTAGGGCACTATTCAGCTCTTTTGATTTTTTGTTTCTCCCCTTTAGTTCTTTTAGGGATAGAGTATGTTTTTTTTATCATCTTTGATGATAAGGGTGACTTGGCTCACTATTCTTATTTGGAGCATGTTTATAGCCCAGCAGTGACTCCTTTGATCAGCTTGACTGAATTGACTTGTTAGATGTTGTTGAGCTGATTTTAGATGGGCATTGGAAGTTCATTTTGTACTGCTTCTTATTTCTATGGTATCCGCTATGGTACCTTCTACTTGTATTTTGAAGATGGGTCCACTCTATGCCCATGGCTGTTTGTAATCATGCTAAGTGCAAAGGTTTCCTTTGATTCTAATGAATAACAAGGAACTGCTATTTTTCTTCTGGAAAAAAAAAACTTATCAATCATCAATATTAGACATATTAAGTGGTAAAGTTAGTTTAGGAAAAGAACATTCAACATAAACCCTAAAAAATCAAATCAAATTGATGAGGGGAAGGGGGATTGTTACTCTCTATTTTAGTAATACTTACACATTACTTAAAAATCAAATCAACACCTACAGTTGTGTTGCAGTTGACTGTTTGGTGTTGCAGGGAGCTTTAGGTCACTCTTCAACTCCATTTTGATGACCAATGCTTTCATAAACTTAATACTAATAATCTATTATAACAATAAAACAAATTTACACATTTATACCTAAATATACTCTGATTTCTCAACAAACTAACTTTAAAAATAAATCTGAGTTTTCAAACTAAAAAAAGAGTATAACAAAAAAAAAAATACACAATAAAATCTATGAGTTTCAACTCTAAATATATTTCTCTATTTGGTTGTCTAGTGTGTATCTATCTCTCTCTTTTAATAACGATTAAAAAATAAGTATTTATAGAGTTTCAACTAAGTCAGACATTAAGTGCTAATTGATCCTTCTTAATACAAAAATTATTTCAGACTGTTATGTTACAGTGTTACAGTCTATCAGAGAAACTCTTTTGGATTTTTAGAAAATGATATGGACTTGTTGTCCTGATCCTGTTCAGTTAAAAGGGATTTTCAAAAATTAATAACCCAATGTCTGTAAGTAGGTGTGGCAGTGTTGCTGCTCTTCATAATTTGGGTGGTCAATTAGTCGAGTAATTAAGGGCTCTTGAAAATTCCAGGGGTTAGCAATCTCAGCCATGTTGACTCTTTGTAGTTTCAGCATTTATAATGTAAGTTGTGTGGCCTCTTTAAAGTTCATGCAGCCAACAATGGAGTAATTATCGGTAGAGTAAATATCCACTTCCAACAATTGACAATTGACAGATAAATTCTCATGGGAAGACCTCTCCCTAATCCAAATCAATTCAAAAGAGATGTTCATGTGAATGAGAAATATTATTTAAAAATCAGTTACAAATCTTCCCAGCTCAACTTCTTCCATAAAACCATCCTCCAAGCAAGATCCATTTCAGTGCTCGTATGAGATGCCAAGATTGAACGCGAAACACGAACTCAACTGATGAGAAAGAAAGACTTCAGAAAATGCAGCTTCTTAATACAGACTCAAAAACTTGTTTGTCTTCAGAGGGTGAAGATGATCACAAGCGCAAACTTACACTAACCAAAGTTTCTGATCCTAGATGATCACACTAAGTGTAAAGGGAGAGCATATGCTACTGGTTTTACAGACTCATTACAAGTGAGATCACTGCTTTTGATCCCAGCTGATCGCTTGAGGTGAAGAGAGAGAGCATACACAGTGCTCAACACATAGAGAAAATGCATAAAGCTTACTAGACTAAAAAACACTTGGTGCCCAAATGAGGGGAGGAGCACCTTATTTATACATATTTAGCTGGTAAACTGGTGACCCAAAACTTACACCTATAGGTAAAAATACTTGATTCAGATCTCATGGCAGTGGATCAAATCGAACCTTTTGTTGGGTAAGTCACCAAAGCCATTTGAAAGAATATATGGACTAACAACTAGACTGGACTTTTTACAAAGTGGAGCTACTGTTAGTATCCCACAATGCTTTCCATTATTCATTGCCATGATTACAAATACATGGTTTTTTCCCACATGTAAAACCAACAAATCTATCAGAGTCAAAGTCGTTATCTAAACCAAATTCAGTATCCGAAAATAAGCAATTTGAGAAACACTATTCCACATCGGATCCGATCATGACTTCATTAGGAATATAGCATAATTATATTTGAAAAATGGATTCAACTTTAAGGCTTAAAGGAATTTTTCTTGTATGAATTTTATGATCTAAGAGGCAGCCATTTTTATTCATTCTTCTAAATTTTTACTGAGTGAAAATAGGGGGTTCAAGAGGAGAGTAAGCTCCTCCTAGATGTCGCAGTTTAAATTTAAACCATATATGATTGTGGTGTGCTATGATCATGTCTGCTTGAAGGTGTGGGATGAAATTTGCATGTCATTGAACCCAATATTTTCTTGGACATAATTTATCAAGGAAAACTTCTGTCCATCCGGACCATTGTTGTTGCACCAGTGTAGAAGGATCTCAACAAATTATTATTTCTCCCTGTTCTCTGTAGAACTACAATATGATATTATAACTATTCCATGTTAAAAATCCTGGACCAATATCCACATAATACAATTCTCATCCATCTGTATAAGTGGTATCAACCCAAACGTGATTAAGCTACTGATGCTGGTGCATGGCATTTTCTAAGCCTTTAAAGGCTTGTTTTTTCCATCTCTCCAATATTTGTATTTTTAGAGGAGAGGAATTTACCTATGGATCACGGAGAGGGAAAGATACTTATCTACTTCCTTTTTTCTGGCGCAATTAAAAAAATATTCTCTTTCTTCCTCTTACAAGGGATCATTGAAGATTCGAAGCTTAGATTTTTTGTTTGACGAGCTGGATGCTCCATAGCCAAACATGTTGAGGCTAGGTTTCTCCTATAATTCTTCTTTGGTTAGCATATCAGCAACACAATTCAAATATCATGGTTTATATACAATTTCAAAATCAAAGTTTTGCAACCAAAGAAACTAGTTTAGAATCCTAGAACTATTTTCTTCCATAATATTTTCATTCTTGAATATACCAGGAATTATTTTCAGATCTGTTCTAATAATGAACTTGACAGGTTTTAGATAAAGCTTGAAATGGTTTACAGTATTTTTGACCGTAAGGATTTCCTTGTGGCTTGATGGATAATTGATCTCTGCATTTTTGAATGCTCCTGAAGCATAGCCACAGATTTCTTCTTGATCACCATGTTTTTCTATGAGAATACCTCCAAGCTTTATTGGAGGCATCTGTTTCAATCACCATTTGACCCGAGCCTTATGGTATTGAGAGTGGAGGAAGTTGTTTTACTTTTTATTTGATTTTCTATACTGCATCCGTCATATCTTTATTCCATCTTAGGGGATTTTTCTTCAGTCATTGTTCTAGTAGATGAATGTCATCTGCCTGTCCTTTGTAGATGGCCTAATATAATTTATGATTCCCAAGAATCTCTGCAATTGAACCTTTTCTAAGATCTAATCAGGAAAGTTAGCAAAAACCTTCAGGACGTGTTCTTGAAGGATCACATGTCCTTTACTTATTTTATATCCTAAAAATTTAATGTCCTGTTTGCCAATTTCCATTTTAGATTTTGACAAAACCAATCCATGTTTGCAAACCAAAGAATAAAATTCTTGAAGATGTTTCAAATGTTCGTGAAAATTTTTGGAACAAATAAGAATATCATATATGTATACTAATGCCCATTTCTTTTCTCTGAAGATATATTCCATTCTTTTCTAGAATTCTGATGGTGCGTTGTTAATGCCAAATGGAAGGACCTTCCACTAATACTACCCATGAAGAACAACAAAGGCAGTTTTGTACCTGTCTTTTGCTTCAATTCCAATCTGGTAAAAACCAGACTTCAAGTCAAACTTGCTAAAAATGGTGCATCCTGCTATTCTTTGCAACAAACTATATTTATCAGGCAGAGGGTAACGGACTGGTTCAAGGATCTTGTTCAAGGGTTTAAAATTCACAACCAGTCTTGGTATTCCTCTTTTTATCTCAGAGTGTTTATTAACAACAAATACTCGACATGCCCAATGGCTCCTAGAAGGTTCTATAAGGCCTTTTTCCAAGAGTTCTTTGATTTCATTTGCATAGAATTATCTTTCTGAGGGAGACATAAGGGTAGCAGAGGATTTTTGAGATTTTGGTTTTTCTAGGGAGTTAAAAGGTAAGGAAACAAAGTATTTTTCGTTGGTCCAAAATTCATTAGGTGACTTTGAGGTGCAATTCTTCTCTAGTTTAGAGGAAATTTCAGAGAGGGTAGATTCTTTGTGCATTTATACATAGGCGATGCATATTTCCATTCTGAACATTTCTCCAAGACTGAGAGTGGGGTTGGATTAGGGAACAAGATTCTTACATTTGTAAGAAGAAAAATAGTATAGAGGGGTGGAAACTCTTCTGCCATTTATTGTACAAGAAAAATTCATATTGGGCTCATCAACTGCAATGGGGATGACTTTATGTAAGAAGGGTGATCCTATGATGCAATCTTCTTTTAGGTCATCTAGTCTATTAAGATGCAGAACTTCTTTTATTCCATTGATGCTTATTGGAACATCTGGAACTCATCCTTTGAGATGTACAAGAGTTCCTTCAATGGCTACACCATGCTCGTTTTTTTTTTCCCAGTAAAAAGATGGTATACCATTTCCTTTTTCCAAATTCATTTGGAAACTTGAATCTATCAAACAATCAATCTCATAATATTTCAATTTAGATGGACAAAACTTTATTTTAATGAAATATTTAGTACTAGTGAATAGTCCTAGAGATCCTAGTGATGATTCTTCATTATGACAGTATTTTGTTCCTGAATCACTAGTGTGCTGAGAATGTTTTGGACTTTCAGTAGCTTTTGGTGACTATAATGCTTTAGCATAGGCTCTGCACATTTCTTCATCAGAGGACTGGCCTCTTTCTCTTGTTGTTATTTCAAGCATTCTTTTCAATTCCTCTATTTCTTTCACCAGCTTATTTAGGGAATACTGCTTATCTTTGAACTGTAGTCTTAGCAGATTTAATTTATCTTTTCTAAACTTTTGTCTATCCTCATGATGATCAGGATAGCCTTTGTATAAATCAGCAGGCTGGTAGAATGCTGGATTCTTGCTAATTTCTGGAGAGACGGATTTCTCTTTTTCTTCTGAAACTTTTTCTTTTGCTTTTCTTCTTGTTAAAATCTTTCTTATTTCATCTTTCAAATCTTTCCTTTTCATATATTGATAGACTAGGGTCTCAGACAATTCTTTGTCAATTTCAGCAATCCTAAATTCTTAGGAGACCTTAGGCGGGTTGAAAGAGAACATATAAAAACTGAAATTAGGAAGACCAGAGCAACCTCCTAAATTTGATTCTTCATCGAAATCAGAAGAAGAGGAGTCAGATGAGTTTGGAGCAAATTTATCTAAGGTAGGGTCTGAATCAAAGGAATCTCCTTCTTCTAGTAAGAAGACAATTTCACCTTCAATGTAGTCTCATGTTGCACACCAAGCTAGATCCCACTAGGATGGATCCAGGTCTTCTGAAAACATGGCACCAAGTCTAGGATTTTTATTTTTATTTGGGAATTTGTTAGCCCAGTGACCCTTTTTACCACAGATGAAACATTTTTCTTTATCTGCAGGTTCTGATCTTTTCTTAAAGTAGGATTTCTTTTGAAATATTTTGCCTTTTTTATGCTTATAGCCTTTGTCTGGATGAAATATAGGTGTACTAGTATATTTGGGCTATTTTTTCTTCTTACAATTACATGATTCATGCCCGGAGTGTCCTCGGTTGTTGGCGCCACACCCCCAATCTGGCATTTTTGCAACATCTTTACAAAAACTCGAGGAAAACATTGAAGAGTGTCACTTGAAATCTTTAGCCACACTTTTCTCCAGACAATGTTCTTACCAAGTTTCCATGATGAATCCATGCAATTGGGTAAGGGAAAGACCTGACAGAGGGATGTTTTTATCTTTAAGGTGTTGCTCAACAGCATTAGGAACATGGCCAGGAAAGATTCTTAAGTAATGTTTCAGATATGCGGGCTTATCAGCATTGCTAGAAGAAATCAACAGTTTTTGCATATAGAAAAAATATTCTTCACTCTTATTTAGGTCACAGATTATTGTTGACATAAATAAAGATGCAAGATGTTCATAATCTTCATTTTCATCGTGACCATAGAATTATTTACCAAGGGTAGTAAGAATTTGTTGGTCCGCATCTTCTGCATTCAACATTTCTTCTTTGGATTATTGGGGAATCCAGTGCCACCATTATGAGGCTAGCCCTGAAAATCTAGGAACCAACTGGGGTGCTAGTTGTTGGCAAGTTATTGTATTGTCCTTTGTTCTTTTGTACAAGACCCAATTTGATAGAAGCTGGATGGAAGATCTAATTTGGGCCCAATATTGACATTGTATGTTCAACACAGGTTGATCAGGCATTTGAGAGATCAAATTATTCATCCCATTTATCCCAAAACTAAGCGAACAAGGTACTAACAAAGGAGAAGTGTCAAGAAGATATGGCATTTTAGTACCAAAAGGAGGGGGAGGACCTGTTATCTGAGGATTAGTATGACTTTGGTTGTATGGATTTGAGGATCCAATATTTTCTCTTTTTGGGATTTTGAATGCCGATAGGAGGGCATTTGGCATTTGTTTGAACCGGGAGACCATATTTCTTAACTCATGAAGCTCTTCTATTGGTTGACTAAAAAGGAATTCTAGTCCTTGGTCATCTTCTTGGATAATCATCATTCCAAAAGAGTATCTTCTTTCATGTTTGACTTTATGGCCTTTAGTTGCAAGCTCTAATGCAGTTTGGCTTACAGGGCTCTTTTTACTATTTACATTTTGTGTTATGGCCATCATTTTTCCTAGTACATATAGCCTTTTTTATAATTTTTTTCTTTCTAAGATAATAGTAGCTTTTACTTCTTCTTGTCCTGCAAGCAAGTGATCAATTTTAGCTTCGAGCAAGGAAATATGCTCTTTTTCTCTCTGAGCTTTTTGTCTAAGAATTAAAATATCAGAGGCTATGTCATCGATGTTTAGGCCAGTCAATTGTTGCTGATAATTGTTGTAATTAAGAAACTTTATTTCATCAGAGACAATTTCATGTGAATTTGATGATCTATGTGGCATGAACTCTCTTTTAGAAAGACCATCATGAGAAAATTGTCGAAATGGAGTATCAGGAAGATTTCTTCCTAGATGGAACGAGGTATCACCCTGTGGGTTTGTGGAGGTAAAACCAGGGATGCTTCTAGGGAGAGACATCATATACAAGCTTACTCCTTTGTTTCTGATTTTTAGTCTCTCAAGTGATTTTCTATAGGTAGGGAAGTCTGCATGCTGACCTTTGTGCTCATTGTTATGAACACCTAAAAAGGAAAGGCGGGAAGAAGAATAGGGTTCAAACAAGGCTGATTTTTCAGAAGTATTATTCACAAAGGAAGATCTTACCAGAGGTGGAGCAAATTGGGGAGAAGGAAACCCTTCAGGCAATTTAAAAGAGTTTGAAAATATGTCAAAGACAAGGGGTTTAGGAATAGAGGGTTGTTGGTTTTTAGTTTTTTCAAAGTCTCTCAACTCTCTATATCTTACCTCCCATTTCTTTGGGTAACTGATGACAGTCCAATCAAATGTGATAGGTGTATAATTTTTTGACTTATCAGTTTCTACCATACTTAGTAGGCATGAGATTTCACGGACTTTACGGGTAAGAGGTGGAAGGGAATCATTTCCAAAGCGGATTACAACCAATGATTTAAGCTGGATAATTTTAGAGCCAGTGTCCATTTTAAATCCTAAGGGATGAATATAATCCTTGAGTAAATCATAGATGTGGGGGTCATCAAGGCTGACAGAATACTTAGGAAATATAGTACCAAAAAATGGGTCATTGTGCAAGGGGCCTTCAAAACCTCCAATTAAAGCATCAGTAAAATCTAAGTGGCGGGTTTCCAAAACACAACACATGGAAGAAACCTTCATATAGGGTCGTACTAATGGACCAAGTCCAAAATTTGACAGCGCCTAGATGTGCATATTTATAACCTTTTGTTTTTTCCCAGTCAATTTGGTAATTTTCAATTAAATTAATGTGAATGGCCTCTTCTTGATCAGTGAAGGTGATGTCCAAAGAACTGATTTTAATTTGTGTGTAGGATTTATACTGCCACCATTTCATTTTATAAACCATTTCATTTAATGTTCTCAGATATTTACAGTATTGCATATATTTTGACTTTTCTTTAAACACACTAATAAAAAAATATGATGAGTTATATTGTTGAAATATGAAAGCAAATCCACCTATCCATAAAAATAAAAATAAATAGAAAATTAGTTGCAAATTCATAAAACGTATTTGACATTTTAACAACGAAATTGTTTCACCGATGCCAGGGAATTTATACATCAAATTTATTCCCTTCCCTGGACTCTGCTAGAACTTGAGCCATTTAAAAACCAATGGACCTGGCAACCAACCACTTGCCAATTGTTGAATTAATGTTGGTTAGGCAGAGTATATTTGACATAGGCTCGAGGATAAGTACAAAAATGGGGCATCTGCATAGGAATAGGAAGGATTGGATTTCAATCTGCTTGATATCCTAACCAGCAGTAGCAAGGATGGTGTCTTCCCATTAAATGGGTTGTATTAGGCTAAATTATCCAATCATCATGACCAAAACTATTTTGGTTTTCATTATGATGATAAAAGTTTATTGAACAAATTATGGTCAAACAAAATAAGTAAATGTGCTAATTTTTAGATTTTCAAATTTTTACTTCATATACTTCTAAGAGTGCAACTTCTCCCAATATTCATTGAGCCTCGCTGACCCTTCACCACTTGTTTGCAGAGATTTCTCCACCTATCTATTTACCTAAAAATTCCTCCACACAAACAATCTTGTCAAATAGATATTCACATTCCCTTTTCCATAAAATGAACAGAACAAGCAGATATACATTTCCAGGACTGAGGCTTATATTTTATTGGACATCTGATTGAATTCCAAATTCATTTTCACCACAACCCTATTATTACCTAGATGCCAGATCCAATATGTCAAATTTCTTTATGCAAAAATGCACGTTATGGAAAATGTCACAAACATTTCGATTCATTGGTAATGGCTGTGGATTTAGTTTTGTAGCGACAACTTTTCCAAAAAATTAAAAAACCATTCTTTTTCAAAGTTTTGTTGGAAAATATTGAAAATGATGAACTTGTTGAGGCCTGGAAATTCACAGGAAACAACAGTAAGGGATTCTCCCCAGTCAACATTCCCAACTAGCCCGTCACTATTTGGTGTAGGGAATCCGTCCGGTTTGCAGTCCGACTACCATAGGTCAAGTAACAAAACAAAGGGTTTTACCGGTTACAGCCCGGTCCACCAAGTTTTTGTATTTTGACTTAAATTATGAAATGCACGTGCCTAATTAACAATGCAGAGTGATAAAGATGCAAAGAATAGTCACAATGTGATGCGCAGGTTCTTACCTCTCATCTTAGAACTCGCAAGCATCCCGATCATGCAGAAAAATAAATACTAAATAAACTATCTATCCCTAGGGAGCAGAACTATCATTCATTAGTGAGTAACCTATTTAGTACATGCATCATGAAAAGTCACAGATAGCTGATACTACTTTCAAGACACATGAACAATTATAGATATTTGAACAACCGGATAGCCAATTGTTTATGAACAACCTTTATTACTCACAGTGGAAAACATCACAATATATATTGAAAAGCATTCAAACAAGAACATAGGTTCAGGAAGTTAAAACACTCTCACAGTTAATGAAACACAGCTGAAAATGAAATAGTTCCCTTTCAACATTGTTCATTTAATCACATACATACATTCCACATTACGCTTTCTCCAACAGGAAAAAGTTGTAGTTTCTGATTGTAAAATGAAATAGTTCCTCTTACAAGCAAATGGTTTACAAATTCTTTCCAGGGAAAAAGTCCCTGTCCAAGTTCTACTTTCAAATATATAAACTATAACTGCAGACCGCTTGGGCTGCCCTCCAAACTTCTGACTTTTCGGTTTCTCGAACGTTTCATATCCCTCTCTCCACCTTTTCTTCGTATGCTCATGATCAGTTGGGTAACTGCTGGACCTTTCAGATCTATGTCCCTGTTGCTATTCATTTCGCCCCTTGAGTTCCTGTCTCCCATCTATATCTTCACGCCATGGAAATATGAGCAGTCTTTTGGATTTTTCTGCAATTGATCAATCATGCATCATTCACGGGATTGCATGCTAAAATGAAACGTCAAATTAAATCAATTAAAGCGGCTAATCCACAAGAAATGGCCAGGTGCATCACTTATACCACTTCATCCACCTACAGGTTCGACAAACCTAACCAATGACAATCAACAGGAAACTCTTGGGTGGCTCAAAATACTAATGTCGAAAGGTTAGACCAATCCACCGGCGGGAAAACTTTAAATCGGAAGCTGGAACGATAATAACTTCAGAAGCCAATTGGTTCACACAGCCGCAACGGCGGGAAAGGAAAAAGAAAATGAACAAGTGACCTGCAGTGGCAGCGGAGCGCTTTTCACTTCGGGTGGTGAATTGATTTCGGAGCCGCAATGGTGGAAGCAAAAAGGTTAGGGACATGAGACCTGAGGGCAAGAAGAATCTCAATCGAAAATCAAAAGACATTTTACATCGGACGCTAAATGGATTTCCTAGCTGCAACGGGGGAAGAAGAAAAGGGCTAAAGCCATGCGAAACATGGCGGGAGAGGCTTTAATCGAAAGTCAGAAGGATTTGACATTAGAATCCAAATGACTTTCCCAGCCGCAACGGCGGAAGAGAAAAATCTATGGGTATGCGATTCAAAGACTAATACACATCGACAGTCGAAACGCTTTGCACTTCGGGTGCTAAGTCGCTTTGGGAGCTGCAACAACGAATGAGAAAAGGACCACAGTCATCGATCAAACATAGTATGATTCCTGAAAACTTATTAAGTGTTTAAAAACTGTCAGAAAATCAGCAACTGTTTAGAACCAATTTTACTTCTGAAACCACGAACTCAAAGAACAAAAGATCCGATTTATCACCGGCTAGTAAACCAACTCACATCTATGATCAATCACAAAATTCAAACACAGGCAACCCTTGAAACCAGATGAAAACCAATCTGTAAAATCGTTTAAAAATAAAATCTGACTAAAAGGTTCAAGGATCTAATGATTACAAGCAACGCTAAATCATAAGGAGGGGCCCAAAGTTTAAGAAATTTGGGGAGAACGGTTGCAGCTGCAACAATTGGCGATTACCTAGTGAACCTAGATCTCTGGGCGATTATTCTTTGAGTGACAGAATGTTTAACAATAAATGCATCTATTAAATTCTTCCAGCTATCTGGATTTCTCAAATGACGGACATGTGTACCTTTAATCATTGATGATAGTCCAATTTGGGAGAGTGGAAACCAATATTTTCAAGTCCAGATAACTCTGTTGAGGCCAGAGGATGAGTTTCATTGTTACTTTTGTCTTCAGGTAGCTAATATCTTGGACACCACATGGTTGTAGCATATGGTAAATAGAAATACTCGTCTGTTCCTCACTCCCATGCCATTTTAGCACTTTTTTGTGCTTCTGGGATTTTGTCCCTTTTTATATGAGTCCTCCTGCATGCCTTTCTTACTAAATTTTAATTCAGGATCCTCTATCCCATAGTGTCCTTTTGTGTGAGCGGTGTACTTCATGTTTCAACTCACGGACGGAGAGGATCTTTCGGCAATTTAGTACTTATGATTCGACATCTGCATTGATGTATGATGCTTGCATAGGAGTTTTTTGACTCTTATTTTCCTTTTGGGATTCGTTTCTTGGCATGGGATCATTTCTATTTAATATACTGTTCACCTTGATCCTTTCCATGGGTCCTCTGCTGTCACTCCTTAGAACAGTTTAAGTGTGACGTGGATGGAGCCTCAACATAGTATTCCAGACTCTTCGAATCCAGTTTATTTCACAGGTGTTAAGCAAGACTTCAATGCACACAGAGCTTATTCGAGAAAACTGCTAAATTGGAAGAAGTCTTTTAGCAACACACAGTCTGAGACCCAAAAATGTTGATCAATCCCAAAAATTTTGATGTTCTCCATGCAACTGTGGGTTCATTCCCCTTATTGAAATCAAGAAAAATCAAACTAAGTAAACTAAAAAAATATGATTCAAAAGACAACCAAACAGATTATTTATATACAAGAGAGAAGAACTTAACAAAACTAAGGAAAAATAAGGTTTGAGAACCAAACCATTCACTGGTAAGTTCTCTTCCCACCCCTGTAGATCTTGCAACTTATAAGTAGAAGGGCCAAGCTTTGCTGCAATCTAGAAAGGGCCTACCCACAACTGCTAGAATTTAGTATGCTTTCCTTTCTCATCATGGGGGTGATCCCATTTGAGGACTAAGTCTCCTACTTCAAATTCTTTTGTTCCAGCTTTATGTTTATCGAACCATCTCTTTACTAACCCCTGCTGTTGCCTAAAGCACTCTATGGCTTTAGATCTAGCCTCTTCAGCTTTCAGTAGATTGCATATCCTCATCTGCAAAACTTCATTCTCCGACCCTCTAGACTCTTGAGCTATTATGGAAGAGGGTAGCATGATGTTGGGGGGAAGAATGGATTCTTTACCATACACAAGGGTGTATAGTGACACTCCTATCATAGACTTAGGGGTGACTCTATCGGCCCACAAGGCGTTCGGTAGTGCTGAGTGCCAACTCCTTTGGTTTTCTATCACAGTCTTCTTTAAAATTCTGATCAGATTTTTGTTAGAGGATTCTGCCAGGCCATTTCCTTGTGGATAGTAATTAGCAGAATAATGCAATTTTATCCCTTTATCATGAGCAAAAGTAGTTAATTTAATTGATGAAAAGTACTTAGCATTATCAAAAAATAACGAAACTGGAACTCCAAACCTGGTCATGATGTGATCCTGTAGGAAGCTGATGACCTCATCTTCATTTATCTTGCGCAGCGGAATAGCTTCGACCTAGTGAGTGAAATAATTGGTCACAGTTAGAATGTATTTTTGTTGGAGGGAAGAATTCGGTTTTATTTCTCCAATGATATCCAACCCCCATTGCTCGAATGGTTCCGTGATCATCACAGGATTTAGGGGTGCTGCTGCTTTAGGTTGTCTCCCACTACACCTCTGGAAAATATCACACTTCCTGACATGTGTGTGTGCATCTTTGAAGAGCATAGGCCAATATTACCAGGCTCTGAGGATTTTGTGGGCTGTAGTATCTCCTAAATAATGTCCCCCAGCATGACCGTCATGCAACTCTGACATTACTTTCTTCGCATCTTCCTTTTCTAAGCATCTGAGAAGAACCCCATCATAATTCTTTCTGAATAATACTCCTTCAACAAGCTGATAGGAGGCTGATTTAAGATGCAGTGCCCTTCTTTGCTTGGAACTCCAATGTTCTGGCAACAACCCTTCCTGTAGGTAATGCACAAGGTCTCTATACCAAGACTCGGGAGCTGTAAACAAAGGACATACCTCCATTACATGTAATTCATCTTCATCTTCCCAGGTGTGTTCTTCATTTTTTCCATTTTCAGTCATCTGTTTGCACAACCCTTGTCCTTTAAATATAGATGTTGGCTTGAATTCAAGGTCATACTCTTGAGGATCTATTACCCAGTTGCCTCTTCTTTCTCCTAACTCCTTCTGTACAAGAAGAGACCTTACAGCCGGGTAGGGGACGATCACCTTGGTTATATTTTTTAAAATATAAGGCCTGCACTGCTTTACTGCTTTGAATACCACGTAAGCTTGTTTATCAACAGCCAGGTAATTCAATTCGGCCCCCTGTACACCAGTACTCATAAAGGCTATTGGGAATTCATCCCCCCCATCTTCCTTTTTGGTGAGTACAGCTGCTAGTGGATCATTGGATGCAAAGGTATACAAGATAAAATCTTTGTTTAAATATGGGATTTTCAGGGAGGGTGTGTGTGCAATAGCAATTTTGATTTTGCTGAATGTGCTCTTCTCAATTTCAGTCCACTTGAATAGTGCATTTTTCTTTACCATTTGCTGCAACGGCTTGACAATCTGAGAAAAATCAGGCACAAATCTTCGCACGAAGTTTATCGTTCCCATAAATTATTGCATCCCCTTTTTATTATGGGGCAAGGGGATTTCTTCAATAGCCTTAATTCTTTCTGGATCTATAGAGATTCCTTTCTTTGAAACTATGTGACCTAGCAACTTGCCCTCTGTGACAGCGAACACACACTTCCTAGGATTGAGTGAGATGCCATACTTCTGATAGCATTCGAAAATTTGCCTTAAGTGAAACGTGTGCTCTTCTCTTCTCTTTGAGAATATTGTAATATCGTCAAGGTATACTACAACACTTCGTCCAATCAATCCGCAGAAAGCTATGTCCATAGCCCTCTGAAACATTGCTCTTGCATTTATAATCCCAAAGGGCATTCTCCTGTAGGCAAAGGTTCCCCATTTGGTCCTGAATGTGGTCTTCAATATGTCTTCTTCAGCTACTAATACTTGATTATATCCAGAGAAACCGTCTAATAATGAAAACAGTTCAGAACCTGAGACCATTTGTAGCAATTGCTCCATGGGTGGAACAGGATAGTTATCTTTGTCCGAAGCACAGTTTAAGTTCCTGAAATCCACACAGATTCTGATCTCTCTATATTTTTTCCTCATTGGTACCATATTAGATACCCACTCAGAGTGTCTGACCTTAAAAATTATTCTAGCATCCAATAATTTCTTCACTTCACTCTGAATCAGCAGTTCCAATTTTGGATGCATTTTTCTTAAAGGTTGCTGATACGGCTTGATGCTAGCTTTGATGGGGATGACATGCTTAATGATGTTGGTGTTGTATGTTTTCAAATATTCATATTTCCATGCGAAAACATCTTTATATTGTTTAAATAGACTGATGAACTTGCCTCTTTCTGCTGGTGAACAACATTTGCAAGGTTTACAAATTTAGGACTCGCCTGAGTCCCTAAATTTATCAGCTCGAACTGTAGAGATGAGCTGTGAGTATTCATGTTGGCTGGTCTTCTGAACTTTTCATTTAAATCGAACATTATTTCCAATGTTCTAACTCCTTTAGGGATGAAATTGTCATATTTCATCTCAGCCTGATGTTCTTCATCGTCTATGATCGTTCCTTTAAACACCTCATCATTTGTTAAGCATTCTATTATCTGCTGATCATCGTCGAACACTCACAGGTTGGTGATAATATCCAGTACTAAGGGCCTTAAAAGCAATTCGATAGAGCATTGATTATTAGTGGGTACGAGCCTAGCGGCTGATGTGGCCAGTAAGTCAGCTGCTGCACTTTTAAGACTTGGAATTGAAATAATATTGAATGCATCGAAACATTTAAGTAGGTCCCATACCTCAATTTGGTAAGCTTTCAAGTGAGGGGAAACACAATGTATTTGACTCCGGATTTGTTTCACAAAAATTTCAGAATCCCAAAAAACTTTTAGATTACTTACCTTTAATTCAATCGCTTTCCTCAAACCCTGCACCAGCGCTTCGTACTCAGCTGTATTATTAGTACACTCAAACTCTAATCTACAGGAAAGAAAATGTTTATCCTTCTAGGGGTTGAGTAGGACATAGCTAGCCCTTGACCCCTCTAATGTCTTAGAGCCATCAAAAAACAAAGTCCAAAAATCAATAACTACTGAATGTGAATCTATTCCTACTGCTAAGTCTACTATGTTACAGTCAATCTCATCAGCCTGTGAGAATCGAAGGAGATCAGGCTAAGTGTCAGATGTGTTGCTGGCTTCTTCTGCTTGGTAATTTCCTGGTTCCAATTTGATAAAATAATTTCTCAATACAGAATCCACTGGTTCATTCTTCTCCTCCATTCGAGTGACATTATATTTCATGTGAGGCTCTCTTAAGATCTTGATCTGTTTCAGACTTCCTTTGTACGGCAGCCACAGATGCGACCAATCCAAGGAAAAATATCCATTTATTTTGGCCGACCAATCTCTGCTCAAGACAAGACCGTATGCGTCTGGTATATCAACCACCACGATATTAATAACCTGGCATACTTTATCATTGGATGCCAGACGGACTAGGACATCTTCCATCTCTCCCATTACCTTTACAACTGTCCTGTCCAACTGAACAACTCTCCAAGTAGATGGCTTGGGCTACCCATTTATCCTTTTACAGACTGGTATTGGCATGACATTAACTAACGCTCCTGAGTCTACCAAGTAGTTATGTACATTATGATTGAAAATTTCAAATGTGAGGAGGAAAGGTGGATGTTTGCTTTTATACTTACCTCCAACACTGGTTTCACCGATTTATTCTTCTTCCTGAGGCTGATTGTTAGTGGGCAGCCCCTCATCTGAAGCTTCAAGTGCTTTCAATAATCTTTCCTTTTGCTGTGGTACTTTACACATTTCAAACAGTGAAACGTTTTCCTTTATTTTCTTTATGTCCTCCATGATATCATAATCCATCTGTGGCTCAATGAGGTGCTATTTATCAGCAGTCATCTTTTCTTCAATGGGCTTGGCCAGCATATCTTTTTGACTAGGATCTTGGCTGGTAATAGTGAATTATGGAATCTTATCGACTAAGGATTTATTTTGAAACTTCTTTACATTTATTTGCAGCCTTTTGATCTTTGGTAGAATGATACTGTTTTCTTTAATTGGCCCTTGGATCCTTGTTGCCATGTTGGTTTCCATAACGTCCTTGTAGCCCTGATTCTTTTCCTCTTCTGCATCAAATAATGAAATAGAATCCCACAAAACCATGGTTTCCTCTTCTTGTTCCTTTGTTGATGTAGTATTCTCTTTTCTCTCTTCATCTCCATCTTCTGTTAATCTAGAATCCAACAGCTAATTCATGACCAACGTCATCGAATTTATCCATTGAGGACAATTCTTTTCAGAGTGTGGCTGTTGGTGGAAAGTGCAAAAATTATCCATGCCTACCTCTGTTAAATTCATAGATGCAATATTGTGAGGAGGAGGTTGAGACTGATTGTTATCCTCTCTTTTCTTATAATATGGCTTATAAAACTTTTGTGTTTCTTTCTCTTTCTCCAAATCTATGATTTTGTTGGAAAGCTTCTGCATCATTTTCGCCATATTTTCATAATCTGGCGATTTCTCTTCCTTAGGCTTAGTAAACAATAAGGCTTTCCTTCCTGCACCTTTCTCACCTGACTGTTCTGGATAATCTTCAATACTCTCTCTTTCAGCTTCCACTACTTCTACCTCTTCATAGTTTTCCATCAAAGTAGGCTTGGCCCTACCTTTGGCAAACATGGCCAAATTAGGGCCTAAAGTTGAAGTATAATATTCAATCAGAACTTTGTTTGAAGGTTTATCTATTTTAGAAAAATTATTGAGATAGGCTGCAAACCTTTGTGTGAAACTGTGCACCTTTTCCTTTCTTTCTTTCTTCAAGGTGCATAGCCCTTTCATGAGGGCTGCATGAGTTTTCTGAGTTGCATACTTACTTCTGAAAATTCTTTCGAAGGTATACCAATCAGGGATAGAGTTAGCAGGAAACCCAAAGTACCATGATGCTACAGCTCCTTTGAGGATATGCGGAAATAGTCTGTAGACTACATCTTCATACTCCCGAGTCCTTAATCCTTCAATTGCCAAGTAAAAACTTTGTAGGTGATCATCTACTAGTATTTTCTCATTTGGGTAGAACTTGGGCAACATCTTGTCAAAGGCTTGAGGTAGGTCGTGTAATGGAGGTGTCAGGTTTAACTGTGATCTGGCTCTCCAAGCAGGTGGTGGATTTGGTGGGTTAGGTGGTGGATTAGCATTTACTCCTACCATGAGTCTAGGTGGAGAGTGAGGAGGTGATCCAATAGGAGTATGAGTAGGAGAACTGTGAGGGGTATCTGGGCCTTTTTGATTCAAAGGTAGCACAACTTCCTATAAGACTGTTTCTACAAGTTCTTCCAAATCCCCAACCAGCACTGAGTCTTCTGCTACAGGACGATCTTTCTTTGTATACTCTCTTCTAGGTAATTCAGGGATGAATGGAAATCCTCCAATCTTCTTTACATATGCCCTGGTGTGTCTTCTCAGATCATTAACAACTTCATTACCAACAGCATATAGATGTTCTCTATTTATTTCTTCTAGAATTGGATTATGAAGCCCACTGCTTTCAAAACTGTTACCGGTGGAATATTCTCAGGAAAACGGGTTTCCTCGGCCAGCCATACACTGGCGGCCCTCATTCTAGTGCCAAAACTATTGAGGCTTGGAAATTCACAGGCAACAACAGTAAGGGATTCTCCCCAGTCAACGTTCCCAACTAGCCCGTGACTGTTTGGTGTAGGGAATCCATCCGATTTGCGGTCTGGCTACCGTAGGTCAAGTAACAAAACAAAGGGTTTTACCGGTTATGGCCCAGTCCACCAAGTTTTTGTATTTTGACTTAAATTATGAAATGCACGTGGCTAGTTAACAATGAAGAGTGATAAAGATGCAAATAGTAGTCACAATGTGATGCGCAGGTTCTTACCTCTCGTCTTAGAACTCGCAAGCATCTCAATCATGCAAAAAAATAAATACTAAATAAACTATCTATCCCTAGGGAGCAGAACTATCATTCATTGTTGAGTAACCTATTTAGTACATGCATCATCAAAAGTCACAGATAGCTGATACTACTTTGAAGACACATGAACAATTACAGATATTTGAACAACCAGATAGCCAATTGTTTATGAAGAACCTTTATTACTCACATTGGAAAACATCACAATATATATTGAAAAGCATTCAAACAAGAACATAGGTTCAGGAAATTAAAACACTCTCACAGTTAATGAAACACAGTTGAAAACGAAATAGTTCCCCTTCAACATTGTTCATTTAATCACATAGATACATTCCACATTACGCTTTCTCCAAAAGGCAAAAGTTGCAGTTTTTTATGGTAAAACGAAATAGGGTGAATCCACGGACCTGGGTAACACTTTTTGGAAAGCGCATTTCAGCAAAAACAGAAAAACGCACCTCGGTCGAGGGCTTGTTAAGTCATCAACCGAGGTCTTAATATCTCGACCGAGGTTTTATCAATCCCTTGACCGAGGTATTGCGAGCTTTACAAACCCTCGGTCGAGGTATTTAAATACCTCGACCGAGGTATTTAGATACCTCGGTCGAGGGCTTAAAAAAATAGACTTAGCCCTCATTCAAAC
>LPNX011117255.1:153555-270283 GCA_001517045.1 Pseudotsuga menziesii
GTTCCTCTTACAAGAAAATGGTTTACAAATTTTTTCCAGGGAAAAAGTCCCTGTCCAAGTTCTACTTTCAAATATTTAAACTATAACTGCAGACCGTTTGGGCTACCCTCCAAACGTCTGACTTTTCGGTTTCTCGAACGTTTTGTATCCCTCTCCCCACCTTTTCTTTGTATGCTCATGATAAGTTGGGTAACTGCTGGACCTTTCAGATCTGTGTCCCTATCACTATTCATTTCACCCCTTGAGTTCCTATCTCCCATCTGTATCTTCGTGCCACGAAAATATGAGCATTCTTTTGGATTTTTCTGCAATTGATCAATCATGCACCATTCACCAGGATTGCATGCTAAAATGAAACGTTAAATTAAATCAATTAAAGCAGCTAATCCATAAGAAATGGCCAGGTGCATCACTTATACCACTTCGTCCACCTACAGGTTCGACAAACCTAGCCAATGACAGTCAACAGGAAACTCTTTGGCAACTCAAAATACTGACGTCAGAAGGGTAGACCAATCCGTCAGCGGGAAAACCTTAAATCGGAAGCCGAAACAATAATAACCTCGGAAGCCAATTGGTTCACACAGATGCAATGGCGGGAAAGGAAAAAGAAAACGAACAAGTGACCTACAGCGGCAGCAGAGCGCTTTTCACTTCAGGTGGCGAATTGATTTGGGAGCTGCAACGGCGGAAGTGAAAAGGTTAGGGACACGAGACCTGAGGGCGGGAAGACTCTCAACCAAAAGTCAGAAGACATTTTACATCGAATGCTAAATGGATTTCCCAGCTGCAATGGTGGAAGAAGAAAAGGGCTAAAGCCATGCGAAACACGACGAGAGAGGTTTTAATCAGAAGTCGGAAGGATTTGACATCGGAAGCCAAATGACTTTCCTAGCCACAACGGCGGAAGAGAAAAAGCTATGGGTATGCAATTAAAATACTAATACACATCGGCAGTCGGAACGCTTTGCACTTCGGGTGCTAAGTCACTTTGGGAGCCGCAACGATGGACGAGAAAAGGACCACAGTCGCCGATCAAACATAGTATGATGCCTGAAAAATTATTAGGTGTTCAAAAACTGTTAGAAAATCATCAACAGTTTAAAACCAATTTTACTTCCAAAACCTCGGACTCAAAGAACAAAAGATCTGATTTATCACCGGCTAGTAAACCAACTCACATCTGCGATCAATCACAAAATTAAAACATAGGCAACCCTTGAAACCGGCTGAAAACCAATCTGTAAAATCATTCAAAAATAAAATCCGACTAAAAGGTTCAAGGATCCAACGATTACAAGCAATGCTAAATCATAAGGAGGGGCCCAAAATTTAAGAAATTTGAGGAGAATGGTTGCAGCTGCAATAGAACTGTTACTCATCATTAACTACTAGTTACCCATCTTAATCTTGGATCAGAAGGATAAGAAAAAGCATAGGCATGCTTCTTTTGCACCTGAAACTTGGGAATTAGCATAGACATTTGGCAGTCACTTATTGACACAGGCCTTGAAGAACCTCAGCAAATCAATATCTTATTACATAGATGAGTGTTACATATAAAGGAAATCAAAACCGTTATCTACAGTTAGATAACAAGATTATTAACTAGATTTTACTAACTAATAACTGAAATAGTATTTACAATGTAATCCCGAAGGATTATTCAACATTCCCCCCTTAATCTGAAGGGACATCTGACATGCCAAGATGCATTCTAAATTTTTCAAACGTTTCACGACCCAATTCTTTAGTAAATATATTTTCAATTTGCTCTGAAGTAGGACAAGGTGTCAAATGAATGGTTTTATCCTCAACATGATGTCGAATCAAGTGATATTTGGTGTTGATATGTTTTGTTCGATCATGGAATTTTGGATTCTTGGCCAATTGAATTGCAAAAGTGTTGTCAACAAAGAGAGTTGTTGAAGTCATTTGTTTCTCCTACAAGTCTTCAAGTATTTTACGAAGCCAAATGGTTTCTTTTGTGGCTTGAGCTACTGCAACATATCCGACTTCAGTTGTAAAATTAGCAGGAACAGATTGGTTTTGTGATCTCCATGTGATAGCTTCCGATCCAATGTTCATCAAATAACCTGAAGTAGAGACCCCATTGTTATCCACCTGAATGGCACCTCTGTGTCTGAGTGCCGACATCCCTCATGTTGGCACACAAAAGGACATCTATGGATTGAGGTTTCCCAAAACACTATATATAGGCTTATTATAAACTACATTCATCATCCATGCAGTTGGTTACTTTGAATTTTTAGCTATGTCAAGTTATATGTGTGACCTTATATATATGAAACTCACAGATCATATGCGAGTGTCGGTTGTTGTAGGTCACGTATGGATGTATACGCAGGTTGCTATTATAGAAACTCGCGGATCATATGCGAGTTTTCATTCTCGATACCCGCAGATATGTCCCTTTGACATTGAAAAATAAAAACTCGCATTTATCTGAGATTAGTTAAGCCATTTATCTTAATCACCTTAACTATCTCAACCTTCAAAACTACCTTATTTCATCTATATAAATACAAGCCTTGGGGAGTGTGTGGGGTACATACACTTGGAGAGCAAAGTTATGCTAGTGGAGTTTATATAGAAGCCTTTGGAGCAGTGGAACTCAGAATCCTTTGGTTGTAGAGGAGTCCTTGTCTCAGGCGTTGGGTTGTAATATGAACTTCCTCATTATTGTTAATAAAGAGAATCCTTCTTCCATATGTGTCTCATGTATTGTGGTTTGATAAATGTTTGTGTTTTAGCATTCCATATATGATTTATCTAACCTGCTTATATATATATGAATCATCTTCTATCTGGAAGATTGAATCTTGACAGGTGAAGGAGAAAGCATCCCTGAAGACTTTGGAGGAGAAGCAGAGCGGAAGAGGACAAGCTAGGATCAACCGTCGTGTATCGGGTAAGTCCTTCCCATCCTCCTATTTCCTTTACTGCACTCTAGAGTCAATTGTCTGCAAGTTTATTGAGTATGTTGGTAACCCTAGACCTTAGGTTACAAGGTGTATAATCCTGTACAACAAAACTGGTGACTCCACTGGGGAACCCAGACTGCTATAGGTTGTTTCTGTCACCCCTGACCAGTCTTTGCTTTGAAGTCTGTGTGTGGTCTGTTACCATGGTTCGTACTTCTCATAGTGTTTGAAAGTCTTGTAGATTTTTCTTGTTTTTTGAGAAAAAATTTGTACCTATATGCGGGTTGCTCTTCGGCACAGTCGCGTATATAGGCTTGAATCCGCGGGTTGGTTTACTGGACAGTCACGTATCATACATGGGTTGCCCTTATATACAGTCACGTATATGCCTGGAAATAGGGATTTTTTTAATTTAAGGTTTGCTTGTTCCTTTCTTTGTGTAATCCCTATTTGTTAGTTGATTTTCTTTATGAATGTTGTGTTGCTTGTTTGAATTCCTTTGGTGACCACACTTCATGCTTTTTCGAAAGCTCATGGGTTCATTTGCTTGGCTTATTCTCTGTTTTTCATGCTGAAGTAGCTTGTCCTATTTGGGTTGTGGGTTGAAGTGTCTCTGTCCAGATCAGTGATCAGGGTCTTGGGCTTTGTTTTTCCAGTCTGTCTTTTGATGATAGTTGGTTGTCACTTTCCTTTACAATTCTACAGTGATTTTTGTCATTGTGTGCACCCAAGCTAGGGTTCCTAGCCTTCCTTTGTTGGTTGTCTTTTGGTTCTGTTAGCCTATTTGCTTCAGTTTGTTGCTTTTATACAGTTAATAAGATCCAAGTTTACTCAAGTATAATGCATTTTATGTGCATGGTAGAATTTTGAGTATTTTTAAAAGTGAAAAGAAAACATTATTAAGCTTTTGCATTTTGTTTTTTGCATAAGTAGTGTTTATTTCAGTTTAAAAAATATTATCTCAAAAGCTACAAAAATTATAGGCTTAGTTTCTTTTATCGTTGCATTCAGTTCATCAATATATATTTGCAAAAAATAAAAGAAGTTTGCTTTGAATAATAGTAATTTGCTTTGAATACACCTTTAATTTCATTTATTTCTTATTTTGAGTCAAAAACACCATAATTATACCACTCCATTTCCTCTTGAGTAAGAAACAGCCCTTTAAAATGAACGCATAAATTAAAATTTACTAGTAAGTTTTGTTTTTTAGAGGCCTTTCACCTACTAGCTTAGGCTAGACTTGTGGGATAGGAAGTGTAAACTTCCCACAAGTTATAAAACTTAGACATAGTGGACCTTTCTTTAGGTAAATCCTTGACTTTATCGACTGCATCTGGAAAGCTCCTCTCAAATGGGAGTTAAGCATGAGGCCGCGTGGAGGCTTGGACAGAGGAGATAACCCTCTGAATCCTTGTCAAAACGTAACTCAATACTTTTACGCATCTGGGCATTTTGTCATAGACAGAGTTTCAGGCTCAGCTACCCTTCCCATGCATACGAGTTCGGCTTGCGAATGTCCCCCCAGACTATTGGTATAACCAAGGTAGCCTTTAGTCTCTTGTCTTTTAGGGTTCATACCTAGGTAAACTGGAAGGTTATTTCTGGTTCACCATGAACGAGATTGGAAGGTAACCCTTGTTGAAAGTATAGGAGGGCAGTTGGGTGATTCCCCCGCTTGTGCCTAAGAACCACTTCAAGGATGCCAAGTAATCGTTCATCAGCTTTCTTCGGGAAAGTATATCTTTTACCCTAGTTTGATTGCTTGAGGCTTTAGGATTTTTATAGTGTATGCTCTGTGGTTTTTCCTGTGTTTAGTTGGCCTTAGGGTGTGATTTGTCAAATTTTCAATTCTGGAGGACCAAACTTTTAGAAGGTCAAGAAGGTTGAGAAACCTGCCTCCTCTCACCACATTGGAGTCTTCACCTCTACCCCAAAGGCAGAGATTAGACACTGATGGTTCGTTTGAACCGGTAGGGATAAGTGAAGATCTTGGTGAACTAGAAATAATAGCTAACCATTTTGATCTTGATACAGTTGAGATAGAAGAATTGCAGACTGACGAGTTTGTAAGAAACTTTAACACGCCCTTGAATGATTTAAACGATACTGTGATCGTTCAAGTTAGACCTTTTGATTCACCGGTATTAGGTGTCCCTGTGGGTAGGACCATGTCTTCTATGGAAGAAAGTCCTTTTGTGTTCACCTCAACCATTCCAGTTGAAGGGGTACTACCTCCCCCACTAAGTGCCCCTAGATCTAGTCTACCTTCTACACCTTTGACTCCAATGAGTCGAGTGGTTCAACCACCGGTTCACTCAAACATAGTAGGTACTTCTGGTGACATGGTTACTAGGATCCCCAGTATACCTACTATTCCTTCTTCCTTTCCATATACTACCCAGAGTGGTCCAGTAGGATCCTCGACATTTGTCCAAGGATTTCCTTGGAATGGGGGGCACATTCCCCCATCCAGTACATATGTAGGTCAATTTCCTTCATATGTAGGATTGTAGTTTGGGAGCAACACCTCTTATGGGTAAAGTTTCCAAACTCCAATTTCAGTCCCTTACACGATCTCTCCCTTTTCATTGTTTAGCGGAGGGATACCTGCTCCTATTTTTCAGACCCCTGTTTCTATGGGGACGGCCCGAACTTCTTACACTGCATCTCCCACACACAATCCTATGGCTTACGAATGGAATCCATTTCAGAGAAATATTCCCACTTTGCAACCGGTGGCAGGGGGAAACCCCACTTTTACCCATGGGCATTCGGGGGCGGGTCCCTCAAATCCCTAAGCTGGCACATTTACTACCCCGGTTCGACCCAAACTTCCATTCCTGGCAACCCTAAACTTGCCAAATTTGTCAAAATTGATGAATTACTTGGTGAGGCACGACCCCTTGTGGCCACATGTTCCCACCAAATTGCCGTTGGACATCGCTAAGTTTGAAGGAAAAACTGGTGAAGATCCTGGGGCTCATGCCACCACCTTCCATTTATGGTGTTCTTCAAATTCCCTGAATGAAGATTCAGTTAGGTTGAGGCTGTTCCAGAGGACCTTGATAGGTACTACGGTAAATTGGTATATTGAATTTCCTTCTGCTACTTTCAGTAGTTTCTGGGACTTGGCTAGTGCATTTCTTAGCCACTTTCAGCTTTTCGTCCGATATGATTTCGAAATAGACTTGTTGTCTACTTTTAGAAAAAACAAGGCTACCCACATCTCGGATCACATCCAAGAGTGGAGGAGGCGAAAGAGCCTTATAAAAACCACTATCCCTCCTGAGTTCATTTTAGAGTGGTTCCTTAAATCACTATTGCCATACATATCTAAGGATGTATCCACCTCAGGAGTGATGAATGAAGAAGAAGCCATACTCAGGGCCCAATAACTGGATTTGATTTATTCACAATCTAGGATCTTATATGAGATTATCCCTGAGGCACTGAGGCCTTCGCACGATGTGGAGAAGCCTTAGCTTGGACCCCATGCTGATGGTGTGGTTGGGTCCCTTAACTCTCCCTCCATAGAGTCTTTGACTAAACAACTTCATCAGTTGTCTATCAATTAGTCTACGGCAGAGGCAAAAAAGGCTGCCCCCTCCCCCTAGAGTGCAAATGTTTTTGCACAAACCTCTCAGAAGGGAAATCAGCAGCCCGGCAGGAAGAAAAAGAAAAGTAAGAAGGGAAAGGGAAAGCAAAACAAGCAAAAGCCTGGAAACAATGCTGATGGGGGAAAAAAAGAAAAGAAGAAGGTCAAGTTCCCTTGTAAGTTATGGCAATAGGACCACCTTACTCACCTTTGTCACCTTATGGATCAAGCCTAGAAGCTGCTTAAAGCTCAACAACCGGCTATCCTAAAGGATCATTTTCCCCAGGGACAGAACTCTGCTTCAGCTTCTAACATAGTAGCGGGCACTCAAACTGCCCCTGACCCAAATTATATCAACATGGTTCGATCTTTGACTTTGTTGCAAACAAGGAACAAAAATTATGAGAAAGGGACTCTTGAGAAGGGTAAAGTTGTAGGTGAAACTTCTAACCCTCTCACAATAGAAAAGCCTGCTGAAACTATGCCAAAGATACTGAAAGGTGTCTTCAAGAAGACCTTGCATAACCCTAATGCTAGGGATGCTTCTAACTACTCCGTGGTTGAATACTTAGCAATGTCATCTTTGGAGGTGTTACAGAGTTGTCCCGCTCAAAGGGATGCCCTCTTAGCAGCTTTAGGTAGCATGTACTCTTCGAGTCTCATGGTGAAATTTCATTTATCGGATGTTAAAATTCACCTACCTTACCATGTAGCCCTATCAATAGATGTTGTTCATGGTGGTAAGACCATTGGAAGGGAAATTGTTGATGAGGGGGCCTCTACATGTGTTATGTCCTTGACCTGTTGGAAAGCTCTTGGATCCCCAGAGCTGGTCCCATCAAACACTTTAATTACTGTTTTTGACGGAAGATCCTTCAAATCCACATGGTATCTTGCCAGATTTTGAAATTAAGTTGGCAGGAAAAGTAGTGTCTGTTGAAGTAGAAGTGATTGATGCTCCCTTGGACTACAATCTGCTTCTGGGAAGGAGTTGGACTTATGCGATGTCCGCTATTGCATCGGTCGTTCTTCGTGTAGTGGTTTTTCCATATGAGGGCAAGTTGGTTACTATTGATCAACTTGATTTTACCTGGAAAGTTCATTTATAATCTAATGAGTCCGTTGTGCCATTGGTTGATCAGGTCAAACCTGTTGCACAGAGCTTGGGGGCTGGAATGTACACATCATTGATGGGCACATTTGATCTTCCAGCCCCAGTTAATTATATTGCTTCTACTAGTGTGGGGAAGTCTATCGCTACGGTTGTCGATAGGAATGATCCTTGGGTTCTCCCAACTCCCCATGAACCTGAAGTGCCCTTATCGGTAGTGGAAGTGGAATATCAAGCTATCACTCAAGCCATTGCTGATCCCATTCCAGATCCTCTAACAGTCTCGGACTATCTGGAAGAAGTCTATTTTCCTGCATGGGTGGAAAACTCTTCGCATTCTATAGATTGTTTAGACATGGTGTTACCTTCTGATGAAGCTATTCTGGAATCCATGAATGGACATGATAAGATTTGTCAGGATCTTCATCATCGATCCTATTTTCTTCCAGAACTAAGCAGAATAGAAAACCAAGAGTTTCACGTGAGACTATCAGAATATGTTGATATACCTATCAATCCCTTGCCTAGAGAAGGAATCTCTGCTGAGGGGAATATGGAAAATATTTATGCCACTATACCTATTAACATCTCTGTAAACCCTGATGTCATGGGAAACATATATATAGGTGCAAACTGCTCTCCTGAGGAGATTACTATATATACTGCCATGTTTAAGGAATTTTGCGATGTCTTTGCCTGGTCATATGAGGACATTCCAGGCATAGATCCATCGATTGTTGAACATGAAATCCGAACATATCCTGATGCCAAGCCAGTTCAACAAAAATTAAGACCCGTGAACCCGCACAAAGTGGTGGCTATGAAGGCAGAAGTTGAAAAGTTGTTGAAAGTTGGTTTTATATATCCCATAGCTTTGACTGAATGGGTATCCAACCCTATTCTTGTTGATAAAAAGCAAGGGACTATTCACATTTGTACATAATTTATAGACCTCAATAAATCCTATCCTAAGGACAACTACCCCACACCATTTATATATCAGATCATAGATGCATGTGCGGGAAGTGAGGTGTTTTCGTTTAAGGATGGTTTCTCCGGCTACAATCAAATCCAAATCAAACCAGAAGACCAACATAAAATTGCTTTCATTTTCCCTTGGGGTACATTTGCATATAAGAAAATGCCCTTTGTATTGAAAAATGTTGGGGCAACCTTTCAGCGGGCTATGAACATTGCTTTTCATGACATTAAATCCATTGTCGAACCATACCTTGATGATCGACCCACACATTCTCATAAGAGGATCCAACATCTAGATCATTTACGGTTGATATTTGAGAGATGCATATATTATAAAACTCGCTTGAATCCCCACAAGTGTGTATTCTGTGTCGAGTCAGGAAGATTACTCGGATTCATTGTTTCTAGTAGAGGCATTCAGGTGGATCCTTTGAAAGTTGAGGCCATTGTAAATCTACCTCCTCCTCGTTCTCTCTAGCAACTTCAAAGCCTGCAAAGAAAGTCTAACTTTCTTCGACATTTTATTATTAATTATGCCAACGTCACTAAGGGTTTCATGCGCCTGCTCAAACAGGAAACCCCATTTGTATGGGATGAAACCACACAACTTACATTCGAGGCATTGAAAAAAACTTTTCTATTGGCACCTTTATTATGTCCACTAGATTATTCTAGGGATTTTATATTATATCTAGCCGCGTTGGAGTTGACCATTGGGGTAGTACTAGTCCAGGAGGACGATAAGCTTGTTGAGCATGTCATTTACTATCTTAGTTGTGCCTTGGCCGGACCTGAGCTTAGATACTCCCACGTCGAGAAATTAGCCTTAGCAACTATTTATGCTGTACAGAGGTTACGTCACTACATTTTACTGAGGACCACCATGGTAGTGGCGGATGTGAATCCATTCCAATAGTTTTTATCTCGCTGGATTGTTGGGGGAAAATTTAACAAATGGATAGTCATTCTCCAAGAGTTTGACTTGGATTTCCAGTCCACTAAGTCTAAGAAGTCCTTAGTTTTTGCTGAGCTTATAGCAGAATTTCCTACTGAAGAAGATGTAGTGGTTGAAGATGACTCATTCCCAGATGAGCACATATTTCTGATATCCACCTCTAATCCTTGGTACGGAGATATTCTTATATATCTCCAGACTTTGAAGTATCCTGCAGCTTCCTCTAGGGAGGAATGACGTAAATTACGCCTCCATGCAAAGAACTACCTCATTATAGGAGATACATTATATCGACGAGGGGTAGATTCTGTTTTGCGTCATTATATTACTCATGAGGAAGCAGAGATTGTCCTAAATGATTCCCATAGCGGAGCATGTGAGGGTCATTTATCTGGGTTAGCAATGGCTGAGAAGATATTGCATGCCAGTTATTTCTGGACCACAATCTTTAAAGATTGTGTGGAAGCAGTGAAGCGCTATCATCCGTGTCAGCTTTACACCAGGAAAATGCGGTCACATCCTACTTTGTTATTTCCTGTTGTCTCGGAAGGTCCCTTCATGAAATGGGGGATTTATTACATGACATGCAACCCAACCTCGGCTGGGGGGCACAAATACGTCATTTTCCCTATTGACTATTTTACGTAATGGGCAGAGGCAATGCCTATTTTCAAAGCCGACGGGGAAATAGCAGCTTTCTTTGTATTCAATCAGATTATTGCATGATTCGATATACCCAAAGTGATTGTCACTTACCATGGCAATCATTTTCAAAATAACATGATGACAGAATTGACTACTCTGCTCAGATTCAGATAAGAACATTCTTCTCCATACTATCCGCAAGCAAACGGTCAGGTTGAGGCTGTCAACAAGACTTTAAAAACTATCCTTAAACATACAATTGATGCAGCCTGCTCTAACTGGCACATCATGTTATATCCTGCTCTTTGGGCCTACCAAATTAATGTAAAGACTGCTATGGGTTTCTCTCCTTTCCAACTCATTCATGGGGTGGAAGCAATTACTCCGATTGGATGAAATCCTGTCTCTACAGATAGCCATTCATGTGTTTCCTGATACGAATGAGCTTGAGGAACGTCTGGTACATTTAGAACACCTTGATGAACATCGTAGAGATGCGCTGACTGCTAATCAGGCTCATAAAAATAGGGTTAAATCTCAGTATGATAAAACAGTCAAACCAAGGGTTTTTTCTAAAGGGGAACTTGTCTTTCTTTGGGACCAAGATAAAGAACCTCTGGGGGCAGGAAAATTCAAGGCTATGTGGTTAGGACCCTATGTCGTGTCGAAACTATTAAGTAAGGGTGCATATGAGTTAGTTGATTTCGATGGGAATAAGCTGCCTGAGCCTAGAAATGGGCTCTACCTGAAGAAGTACTACGCTTAGGCTTAGCACTTTTTCTTGTATTTTTAGTGTATGTATTTTTATGTACATTAGGTTGTTAGTTTTGTTTTTTATATATATCTGCTGGCTGTTGCAGATGTCTTCTAAATGGTATATAGGGTTTGCTGATGGCGCCACCTGTCATACTTGTAACCTAGCATCGGTAGCATGGGTTATCTATTCTCCCACAGGACAGCTTGTCGCCGTAGGAGGCGCTTGTCTAGGTCCTACCTCAAATAATGTTGCTAAGTATAGGGCCATCATTCAGCTCCTATGGGATGCTTTGTCACATGGTATCACCCAACCTGAGGTCCATTTGGACTCTCAGTTGGTGGTTTCCCAGCTCAATCAAGCTTATCAGGTATGAAATCCTATCTTATTACATTAGTTCATGCAAATTCGTTTATTGGAAAGACATTTTGAAGTTATTACTTTCAATCATATTCCACGAAACCAAAATTCATTAACTGATGCATATGCTAATTACATTTTGGATTGGCATCTCACACACATTTTATAAGATATACAACAAACATATGAAAAACACTTGTAAATAAACTGGCAACAAACACCAATATATATACATATATGTAAAATATCTATTCATAGATAGGTCAAGTCTGATCCTCAGATCCCATCATATACAAAATGTACAAAAATGTGGATCATAGTCCATCAAAATGCCCTAGAACTAAAAAGGACCGCCCTGGCCACTAGGACCTCCTTGGTCCCCATGGTCCCTCCGCACTCTGGATTCCTCAGCCTCCTCGGCTTCGGCAGCCTCCACCGCATCTCTATATACGAGCACTACTCTAGCCACTCATCTGAAAAGATGTAGCCAAACTGGTGGAACCCCCACAACAAACTCCTGCATGGTTGTAGCGATATGCTCTATCCGTATGGTCGATACTCATTGGGTCAGCCTGGCCAGCTTTCCCTCTAGTACCTTGATCAATCCTGTCTCCTCGCCCATGACAGAACGAACAAACATGCGAGGGTGGACTGGTCCAATATCTGCATTCTGAAACATGAATAGGGTTAATACTTGTATATATGTATATATCTATCATTTGAAAATTCATAAAAATTTGAAAATGATAAAAAATTAAAGATTACTTACTTAGCTTGCCCCATGCTCCTCCTGGAGAGAGGACAAGGTCGGGGTCACCTAGGAAGTCCATCCCGGCATATGGAAACTGCTCTAGTGCCGGCAACTATCGTTCCCACCAAGTGTAAAAATCATCATCATAGACATTGTGTACTGAGTCTCCTCCTCCTTGACGGAGGAAGATGTCTCCCCACCTGCTCAGCCTCGACTGACATGGATATTTGACCTGCATAGGTATAGCAGGGCTCAATGCTGGTACTCTCTTGAAGAAGAACGCCACTAATATGCTTGCATAGCCAAAATTATTGCATATTCCTCTCTTGCAGTCGGATAGTTGTCTCCTCATGATGGGAGCAACTCCCGAGCACCAATCATAGAGAGCACCTCTAAAACAGTCTACTGCCATCCTCATTTGGTTCCTCGTGGCCAAATGTAAGGATGATGATCCTGAAATTCTCACAGTGGTGCTAGCTAATACCCGGAGAGTAAAATCTCGGATATATGCAATTCGAATGCTTGTTCCTCTTCTTTGAGTACCTGGTGTACAGAACACATTTATATAGTTTTGGAAACTTAAGGGGTCACCGCCCCTGCCAGTGCCCTCCATGTTCATTGGTGCCCCCCATCATGACAACCTGGTAATGAAATATATGTCTTCAGTGGTAAGCTCTAGGGTTTCACCTTGGAGGTTGAACATCCCCAAATCATGATCCCAAAAATTGACCATGCACTCAAGTATGCGGACATTGGCCCGCATGGGTGATGTACAAAAGAATTTCAGTAGCCCACTGGTCCGCAAAGCCTGTATAGTGGGCACACTTTGGAGCACCGCTTGGTCCATTATTTCATGGTCTCTTTCCCTCCATTCCAGAACCATGTTTTACCTAGAAAATACAAGCAATTTGATTCAGTATTTCCATATCAAAATTTCAAAAATTTTGACTATATTTAAGCTTTTTTCCCTCCACACAACATACGCGACTGTCTACCTAGACATGTCGCGTACCATACGCGACCGTCTAGTTAGATAACCCGCGTATCCATGAGTTTCACTATCAGCAACCTGCATATGCGCCCTGCTATAGTTTAAGATGCTTTCAAATATGGAATTCACACTCAAACTTAACATTTTCTTGGATCAAAATGAAGAGCTCAGGGTGTAGGCTTATCTGCAGCTGGCGGATTTCGATTTCGTCGGTCTAATTGTCCACAATGATCAATCAAAGGTAGAGGGTAAAACTTGCTTTTATGGCTCAAAAGTTCAAATGGTGAGTTTTGTTTTAATTTTCAAACTATTTATAGAAATTATATTTCTTTAAGGGGGTCTTTTTCTATAGTTTGAAATGTGAATCAACTAATACCATATTCGTTGTGCATTGAAACAGGTTTATCACCTTTTACAAAGTGTTGTTGCTCCAATAGGGTGGTTTTGTTATTTCCAATACATGTTGGCATATTTTCACTCAACATTAACCTTAGCATTCAATATTTTTCCATGGACTATGGTATTCTAAGCCATTAGTCCCTTGTTTCTACCATTGTTCTTCCGTGGCTAGGACCCCTTTTCATGAGTATCTTTCTTATATGCCTATGTCATCCTTTGGTACTCATGCCGCAACTGTTTCAGGTTCAGGGGTATCCTCTTAGCTATTTTTCACGCCAAATAGAGCTTCTTTTGAATCTCTTTTTACAAGATATCCCTTTATAGGACTCCCCCTCCTTATGGAGTTTCTTCAGGCCCAGGTCTAACTCCTTCAAAATAGACTTGACTGCCGAGTTAACTCATCCGTTCAAGCTCGTTAAGAATATGTGAACAGGCATCCACATTGGTGGTAGATTATCTCTTTCTCGGACCATGTAGAATAATATGAGAAAGGATCACTCTCTTTTCTTTTGAATTGAGAAGAGTATTCTCAAGTATAGATTTATCACTTTTCTGGACCCGTGGGACTAAATTTACGGAAAAGGAACACCCGGTTTGAGCTTAGTTTTCTCTTTTTCGTGCTCTGGACCCAAACATGAAAAAGATTCTGAGTGTACTTTGTGTCTTTGTCATGCTCATTAAACACTTAAGAACAAAGCAACGAGTTTATTGTTGTAAGCCCCATTTCTCGTAACCAAATGGATCTTTTTGAGTGATCTTGCTTTCCTTCACACTCATAAAACTCAAGCTATTTTATGTTGTTCTAGAAGGAGCATTGGGTAGGTGGTAATTTAACCTTTTTCAGACCTCCCTCACTAAGTACGAAAAATGTTCACATTTTCTTCTTCAGAAGTTAAGAGAGTTCTTCTGTGGTTTGTTTTATACTTTTTCAGCCTCAGGAGACTAAATTGGACGAAAAAGGACCCCCCTAGAGTCTTCTTTGGAGTTTTCAGACTCTCTAAATGTGAAAACACCGGCTGAGCATGTACTAGTTCGGGCTCATTAAATCCACGAATCAGTGACACTATCAAGCATTATTTTCCCATCTCTTCAAGCTTGTTAAAAAATGAAGAGGGAACCGAGTTGAATTTCCTGGACTTGTTAAAATTTAATAGGGAAGGTAAGGAAGAAGTTTTCTCTTGTTTTCAGTAATGGCAGCATGTCATCCTTGAACATAGCACTCTTTGTTTTCTGATATCCATGTTTCAGTGTCCACTTTTGTTCAGCTATTACTTTGATTTTCTTACTCCTCCTTTTGCCCATTATACCTGGAGAATCTGATCATGTCTCCTACATGACAGATAAGTCTAGTTGTTCTATCTATAAGTTATACACTGCCTTGGGTCATCTCTTTATTGTGCTCATTGTTCAAGGACTCTTCCCAATGTCTGATCTATAGCCTGATCCCATCATTGTTATATATGTTTGCATCTCCCTTCTTTTGCCCAGTTCCTAGTCACTCTTGTGATCCGTTGGAGGATCTATTTCCTTCATTATCACAGCATGGTTCCGTTTTAGCACTTCCTGATGACGAAGACCTAGAGTTTGGACGATAGTACCTCAGGATTCACTTTCGTCATTGGTGAATTCCTTTGCTGTAGTTGTTGATTATCACCTATTGATTGACAAACTGTTGAATCCTTTCCATGTTCAACTTCAACTTACCCTTATTCACATGGATTGGATTGTACTGGTTCTTTGGGATCCTTTATGAAGACCTTAGTTCCTCACTTATGGACTAATTTGCGTAAGATTATGTTCTATTCCTATACACAGCTTCCAGATCTTTGAAGACTCATCATTATTGTATATTGTGGCTTCAATCCACCTTTGTAATATACGTGGTTTTATACCCCTATCATATGATGTACTCAAATATTTTAAAGGAGCTAGTGTTCCAGTAAATTGAATATAGCATCCTTAGATATAACTTTGTATATGACATTACTATGTATTTGTTTCAGGTACCTTCTTTGCTCCATTGGATTTTTGAGTTCTCCAAAGATAACAATTATAATGTATTTCAGCCATCGTTTCCCTCTGATCTCACACATTAAGGGGCATCTGTTATCCACCTGAATGGCACCTCTCCGTCCGAGTGCCGACATCCCTCATGCTGGCACACAAAAGGACATCAATGGATTGAGGATTGCCCAAAACACTATAGATAGGCTTATTATAAACTAAATTCATCATCCATCCAGCTCGTTACTTTGAATTTTTAGCTATGTCAAGTTATATACGCGACCTTATATATATGCAACTCACAGATCATATGCGAGTGTCAGTTGCTGTAGGTCGCGTATGGATGTATATGCAGGTTTCTCTTATAGAAACTCATGGATCATACGCGAGTTGTCATTCTCGATACTCACGGATATGTCCCTTTGACATTAAAAAATAAAAACTCACGTCTATCTGAGATTAGTTAAGCCATTTACCTTAATCACCTTAACTGTCTCAACCTCCTCAAACTTCGAAATTGCCTTATTTCATCTATATAAATACAGGAATTGGGGAGGGTGTGGGGTACAAACACTTGGAGAGCAAAGTTATGCTGGTGGAGTTTATACATAAGTATTTGGAGCAGTGGAACTCAGAATTCTTTGGTTGTAGAGGAGTCCTTGTCTCAAGCGTTGGGTTGTAATCTGAACTTCCTCATTATTGTTAATAAAGAGAATCCTTCTTCCATATGTGTCTCATGTATTGTGGTTTGATAAATGTTTATGTTCCAGCATTCCATATATGATTTATCTAACCTGCTTATATATATATGAATCATCTTGTATCTAGAATATTGAATCTTGACAGGTGAAGGAGAAATCATCCCTGAAGACATTGGAGGAGAAGCAGAGTGGAAGAGGACAAGCTAGGATCAACCATCGTGTATTGGGTAAGTCCTTCCCATCCTCCTATTTCCTTTACTACACTCTAGAGTCAATTTTTTGCAAGTTTATTGAGTATGTTGGTAACCCCAGACCTTAGGTTATAAGGTGTACAATCCTATACAACACCCATGCTCTTTATCTCCATCAAAATCTGAATTTGAATAACTAGTGAGATGAAAGTCTAAAACTTTAGAATATTTGATTCCATAAGATTGAGTGCCTTTTGAATATTTGAGCACTTGCTTTGCTGCATTCCAATGACCTTCACAGGGATGATGCATAAACTTGGAAAGTATTCCTATAGCAAAAGTTATGTCAGGACAAGTAGTAGTAACATAAATTAAACTTCCAACAAGATTCCTATACTTTGTTGGATCTTCAAATGTGCTACCTTCATTAGAAGTAAGATTTAGATTATGTTCCATTGGTGTTGAAACATGATTACAATCCTGGATACCAAATTTGTTTAATAACTCCAACATATTTTTTCTAAGAAATGAAAATGTGCTTTGGTTTTTGATCTACTTCAATTCCTAAATAATAATGTAATAATCCCAAATCTGTCATATCAAAAACCTTTTTCAACTCTCTTTTGATAGATACTATATAATCGTCATGATTTCCCATGATAAGAAAGTCATCCACATAGACAACTAGATATACAACCGATCTTCCAACTTTCTTGACAAATAAAGTTTCATTATCTAGATTGAAGTGCTTATAATTCAATTTGAGAATATGCTCAATTAACTTTTCATACCAAGCTCGGGGTGCTTGCTTTAAACCATATAAATATTTGACTAATTTGCATACCTTTTGTTCTTGACCTTTGATAGCAAAGCCTTCAGTCTGATCCATATACACATCTTCTTTTAAGTCTCCATTCAAAAATGCAATTTTAACATCCATGTGATGTATCTTCCATCCTTTTTGTGCTGCTAAAGAAAACAAAGTTCGAATGGTGCCTCATTTATATGTAGGAGCAAATGTTTCTATGTAATCAACACCTTCTTTCTATGCATACCCTTTTGCTACAAGTCTCGCTTTGTGTTTGTTAAGTGAAGCATTTGCTTTATACTTATTTTTATATATCCACTTGCATCCATTCGGTTTGGTTCCAATTGGAGGGTTCACTAACCTCCAAGTTCCATTTTTTATGAGAGCATCATACTCTCTTTGCATTGCACTTTTCCATACATCACTATTTACTACTTATTGAAAAGATGCAGGTTCATCAACGCATGAAAGTTTAATTCACATTCTAATGTTACAAAATCATCATACCTTTTATGAAATGTCTTAGTCCGTATTGATCTACGAACTTCTTCGTGTTGTGGTGTTCGCTCTGTTTCTTCTTCAAGAGCAGGTTCTGCATTATCCATGATACTTAGTTTATCCATTCCATTAACAATATCATCAACTATCTCATCTTATGTTTCATCAACTTGTGTATTATAAGGAAATTGCAAAACTTGACCTTGACTTAGAACAGGAATCCCCCCTTCAAGATTTGGAAGTTCATTATCCATTTCATGATAGATTTTTTTACAATAAAATCTATGAAGCTGAGCAAGTTGTTTATCAATATTGAGTGCTTATATTTCGAACTTGAGAAATATAACATCTATAGAAACAATAAACTTCTTGTTATCTTCATCATACAAGCTATAAGCTTTATAAGTATTAGAATATCCCAAAAAAATACACTTCCGACTTCTTGCTCCCAATTTATGTCTTTATTACTCAGGAATCAAAGCATAACATGTGGAACCGAAAATTCTAAAATGCTTAATAGCTGGAAGATGATCATGCCACATTTCATAAGGTGTTTTGTTTTGTAGTGCAGTAGAAGGACATCTATTATTAATGTAGACAACACAAAGAATTGTCTCTCCCCAAAACATTAACTTGACATTTTTAAAAATCATCATTGATCTTACCATATTCAAGAGTTTCCTGTTCATACGTTCTGCAACACCATTTTGCTGTGGATTATAAGGAACAATTGTTTGATGTTTAATACCATTCCCCTGTAAATATTTTTCAAACTCTTGAGATGTATATTCACCACTGTTATCAGTTCGAAGGGTTCCAATATTGAGTTGAGCTTCATTTTTAATCCATAAGTGAAAATTTCCGAATGTATCAAAAGCTTGAGATTTTGCTTTTAATAAATAAACCCAAGACATCCTCGTAAACTCATCAATGAAAGTCATGATATATTTTTTACCATTTGCTGATGGAACGAGCATGGGCCCACATAAATCTGAGTGAACAAGACCAAGCTTTCTTGAAGCTCGAAACATAGAATCATTAAAAGGTTGTTTACTATGTTTGCCTAAGATACAAGCATCACATGTGGAAATTTGTCTTGGAATAGTAGGAAGCCTTTGAACTCCTTTCTGTTTCATAATCCTGAGATTGTCATAACTAATATGACCAAATCTAGCATGCCACAATAAGCTGGAAGATAAATTACTATTATGCTGAACCAAATTTGCAGAATTCTGTGAATTGGATGATGTACCATTCAACTTTAAAAGTTTGTTATCTTCCACTCCATTCATTACAACCACATTATCATAACCTCTTCTAATTTCAATGATACCATCAAACATATGTATCGAGTGATTTTGTTGTCTAATTTGCACAAGAGATATTAGATTTCTCTTCAATTGTGGAACATAAAGCACGTCAAAATGTATATAATCAACAAGTCTTGATAATTTCAATCTAACTGAACCAATTCCTGAATGTTTTAACTGAGACTTATCTTCCAAATGTACTACCCCATCAATTTGATCACTAAAAGTTTTAAAGAAGTCTTTTCTAAATGTCATATGACATGTGGCTCCGGTATCCAATAACCAAGTATCATTCCATGAAAATGAAGTACTGAAAGCTTCTTCAATTCCTAGATTACAATGTGCAACAACATAATGTGTAGATTCAGGAGGGTTACCTTTATCATTTCCTTTATCTTGTACTTGCTCTTTCTTGTTAACAATTTTATCCCAAGAAGTTCTACAATAACTAGCAGTATGACCAGTTTTTCCACATCTATAACATTGTTTCTCTCCGTGATTGAATCTTCCCCACCTTCCTTTGTACTATCCTCTTTGTCCTCTACCTCGACCTCTGCTTCTATTTTCATCCTTTGCAAATTTTTCTTTTGATTTGTGTCCTTTCTATGCAAGACACAAAAATTTTTCATTGGGTTTAGACTCCTTCTTCCCAAATGCTTTCTCTCTTTCTGCAATTTTCTCAACAAGTGTTTCAAAGGTCATAGCTTTCATTTTGCCACTAGCTTGAAGTGATTCTAATTAATGAGTATATGTAGGATAAAGAGCTTTAATAAATGTAGTAAGTTGAATGTCAACTTTTACACCAATTGCATCAATATCATGGAAAATGGCTTTAATTTCAGAAGCAAGTTTCATCGGATCATTATGTTTTAACTCTAAGTTAGATAACTTCATTAGCAATTGTATGATTTCAAGCTCTGAATGTGAATCATACAAATATTTTAGTTTCTTTAATGCTTCCCAAGCACTTTTTCTAGAAACTAAATGTCTACTTACTTCTTCAGTTACAGAGGCAATAATCAAGGCATAAGCCTTCTTGACCTTGATTTTCCATAATGCTAACTCTTTGGCATTAGTAGGTGGCACTGGTGCACTTTTATCCACTTCATTTATTACTTCTCCATCTTCCTTATCTTCTAAATTCTCATTTTCACAAATTCCATCCCACATATCATTAAAAATAAGGGTATTTTTAACTTTACGAAACCATTCTTGATCATTTTCTTTTCCAGATAAAATAACTCCAACAATTGAGATTAAAGAATTCATTGAAATGTACTGTGTGGTAAATTTTTGTATACAAAATACAGTCTCATATATTCTTTTCCGTTTAGCCAATGTTCTTTAAAATCTTTTTATCTTCTAAAAAGATTTCCCAAAAGGTTTAATATTTCAATTTAAAAAAAACCTTGCACTCAAATATAAATGGTTGTTTAAAAAATTTTATTTTGAAAAGAACTCCCCAAAGATTTGATAATTAATTTAAAGAAACCATTGCAAGAAAATATAAATGGCAGCTCTCTTCCTTTTTCTTTTTCTTTTTAAAAAAAAGGAAAATAATTCTTCAAAAGAATTACTGAAACAATTTACATGCAATCTCCTCTTAATGTGTAGTCTTTGTCTCTCTTTCACAATCTTTACTAAGCAGCTCTCATTTCTTCCTTTCTTGGTGATAGCTCCTTTGCTGGCTCCTCCTTCACGGGCTCCTTCTTTCTCACCAATGCTTCGCTGCCTTTGCTCTCATACCACTGACAGAGGCCATGAAGAATCTCAGCAATATCTTATTACGTAGATGAGTGTTACATATAAAGGAAATCAAAATTGTTATCTACACTTAGATAACGAGATTATTAACTAGATTTTACTAACTAATAACTGAAATAGTATTTACAATGTAATCCCTAAAGATTATTCAACACTTATATATTTATACTGTGTTGCAGGTACATGTCCCTAGGGTTTGCGTCGTTGTTTTTGGTTACCATCCTCATTTCTCTGAAACCAAGTTGAGGACTTTTCAAAGGTTTCCTAAAGTCTTGGTTGATGTATTACCCAAAACATTTAACAAACAATTTGGAATACCACTGAATAAAAATTAAAAAATTATATATATTATATTTTTATAAATTGTTTTACCATTATAAAGAGAGAAACGATGGGCATGGTTTGTCCTACCCTCTTAACTTAACACCATGATGTGCCCTCCAGACATATTTTTTATTGACATTTGACTTGTCACATGAGGAAAGGCAGAAAGCCAGCGACAGGAAAGGAAGGCAGCCCACAAAGGAGAGGCCCCAAAGGAGACAACAATGGAGAGGCTGGGCAATTTTATTTTGAATATATGAAATAGTAATTTGAATTTCTACTTGGTTTATATTTTATTATTATTATTTTATATTGTATTTAAATTTTTTTATTTATGGTTTATATGCAATTTTTAAACTTTGAAACAATGCATATGTTACTTGTTGAAATTGAATATGACTAAAAATGATACACTCAAATCCTTCTTTGTTTCAAAAACTTACATCGACATCTTAATATTTATATTAAACCATTTTACTTCAAAATCTATTATGCAGATAAAAAATATATTAATAATATGGTAGTTAACAATATTATGATAAATCTATTCCAAACTCATTATTTCATATATTCGCCCCATAATCCTTAAAAAAAAACCCACAAAATAAAATTCAATGGACTCTGTGACTTCATTCTGAACTCCATAATCGTTTGGCTTTTGGAACATGATAAAGCTATGAATCTAACACACATTAAGTCACAGGTTAGCCCAATTTCATGCTTAAAATTTGAAACTCTGCTATTTGCAAGGAAAAACTAAAATCAATATGTGAACTTAAAATGATCGATGTTTCAAACAAATCTAATACTTACGAAATTCTATAATTTTTTAAATAAATCCAAATATATGTTATTCAAATTTACACATACCCAAAAGAATCCATCCATCCAACCAAACAAATTATACAATGACAAAAATTGCATCGTACATTGTTTTTAAACCCTAATAATGAAAACGATTATCTGAGCTCTAATGCTATATGAAAGCAAATCCACCTATCCAGCAAAAGTTAGTGTCAATTTCATAAAAAGTATAACATCCAAACTGCCTACTGGATGACGGAATTGTACATCAAATTTCTTCACTGGATTGGACTCTCTGCTGGAATTTGGGGCATTTTAATCACTCGCCAATAGTTGAATTAATGTTGACAGGGCATAGTATGATTTGGACGCCATGCCTGGGCTTGAGAGTAAGTATAGAAATGGGAGCGTGGGGATAGGAAGGGGATAGATGAAACGTGAAAGTGGTAATGTTCATGGCCATAACTATTTTGGCTTCCATGATGGAAAAAGACTGCCCCACGCACTTGCGAGGGCCTAAGGAGAATGGCATGAAACCCATGGGATTGTTTTTACAGGCCTTTGCAGTACCCTGAGAAAAACGACCCGGATTGACCTCGTTCATAGCTTCACCCCAAATTTTCTTGTCATGATGAATAGCCAGCACAGGAATCCATATTGATAATCCCTTGGGTACGAAGAGATCTCCCAGTCTCATGTCGGCCAATGCTTCCTTGGCGAATAAGCTTGCTGGCATGTACAGTCTCAAGGACTCCTTCAATATCATCCCCATCTGCATTATAGAGTTAATAGATCTATGTTAATCTCAATTGTTGTTAAATGAAATTGCAAGAGGATAAATCAAATGTATTTTTAGCAATTCTATATATTTATTTCATTGTTTCCTAATTATCTTTGAAATTAACAAATCTACATAGTTTGTGGTTGGATCACTTAAATAGCTATCAAATAGTTAGATTTTTCTAGTTGAACAGTTTAACTGTGAGTTATTTATACATAGCTACATGTTATCAACATTCTTCTTATTATCTATTTATCAATTATAGGTTATTTTTTATAATCATTTTCTTTTTATCTCAAGTTTTTTAATCTTCCATGAACTCATTTCTACCAATTATGTATTCCTGTGTTATTTTTATATTCCTCCATAAAATCAATCTCTACAGTATAATTGTTTCATCCTCATCTGCATAGACAATAGTCCACCCAAATCTCAAATAAAAAGAAGTAAATATATATATAAAAAATAACTGAAAGATAAGAAATGATGAATGGATAAGGTATAGCTAAAAGTATAGACAAAAAATGATTACAATTCAGAATGGAGAATAAGTACTTATGACATATAGATATTCATAATGGCCTATAAATATTCAAGGAGAATAAGTACTTATGACCTATAGATATTCCTAGAAAATAAGTACTTTTCAAGGAGAATAAGTATTTATAACCTGAGCTGTTTAACTAGGAGATTATTTTGACTTTTTGGGTAACACACAAAATTTTGATTTTTAACTCACAAAATTTTGTAATTTCTGTTGTTTGTGCAGAAATAAAATCACCTAGTAGTTAAACCCCAAACACCCACAATTTGTAAGATCTAGAAATGTTTTTGCAAGTTTTAAACATTCATTGAAAATTCATAACAAAAAAATAAAAACAAGCAGAAAGTAAAAGGAAAATCCTCCTTCGAGGACTCGTTTATAACCTGCAGATATTCATAGAGTATAAGTACTTTGTAGCCTATGGAATATGGATGTTCACCTACCTCTATTTCCAAATCAAGTAAACTCTGTGCATCTCACCATTTTTAGATTTTGAAGGCTGTTGTAATCCGGAAGGCCACCATTGCACACTGTGAGGACTTCGTCACGAGCTCAGTCCTGCCAATCTAGATGGAGTACCAGCAACATGGTTGTCCATGTAAGTAGACCGCACGTGGTGTCCTGACCTGCAAAGAAAAATGTCTTGCATTGGTCCATCAGCTCCTGCGTTGAGAACCGCGTGGACCCATTCTTTCCCCCGGCGAGCAGCAAGCCAAGCAGGTCTTGCCCAAATGGGCAACTACTCCCCATGCTTGCTAAGTTTCTTCGGGCCTCTAGCAATTGTTGAAAAGATTCCTCTACCTTCTTCTTCAGTTCCATCACCTGTCTATTCACCGGAAGTCTGCTCACAGAAACAATAATGTCAAAGATATATACATTCATATGAATCCTTTCCAGGTCAAGCACACATACATCTTAAGGCTGATTTGTTAGTTTAATACAATATATAAGAGTTAATGGATCCAGATCCACATCCACATTCAGGGAAAGCTGTTAAACGATGTCACAAGTCCTCAGGAATCTCCGAGCCTAGTCTCGTTTGGCTTTAATTTTAAATGTTGACCTAAGCTTGCATTTAAACCAAAAGGTGGGTTTTCCCATACAATTGCTAGAGGGGTATTTCACTGAAAATAACAACATTTGCTATTTAGACACTGTTAGAGGGTTATTGCATTGAAAATTACAACATTTGCTATTCAGACATATGAATCAAGTTAAGGTTATAATATGTTGTAAGTTCTTAAGATTCTTTGAGCCATGACAAGAGCATCATGTCAATTACTAGAATTGAACCTAGATAAGGAGAGTAACAATCATTCCTCTCAACCACCTAAACTACATCAAATGAACATAGAAACATACAAATTTTCATATTATAAACGTTTTCAGTTTATTTTTTAACCATAATTCATTTAAAACCTAGTTTCTCAAGCCAAATTTCTTTAAAAATGTTAAACCCTTGATCATTATTAACTACCAAACAGCACAACATATCAGGTATCTGTTTGTAAACCCCGATAGGAATTGGCAATCTAAAAGACCAAAAAAAAGCCACATTACAGTGCAGCCCATGAATAGAAACCATTGGTTCCAGACATGGCAATGAACATGCAAATGGAGCAGTAACTAACATCAACAAAGTTCTGATTAATTAATGGATTAATAACTGTAATGCTTATTAACACCCTAAAAGGGGGAAGGATGTTAAAATGCAATTTTACTACATTGATATGTGTATATGAAGAAGGATATTAGCAGAATAATACATCAGAGTAGTTAATCAAAATTTGGGGATTAAAAGGCCTCAGTTCTCATTGTTGGAATCGGTTAATTACTCCACTGTCGGTGGCAACAGATTTTGAAGCGGCAACATCAACTGTCGGAATTTTGAAATGCCATCACCATTCAGATTGTGGCGAGCACAACAACGAAGAGTCACAACACCATCACACCGCCTGACAAAACAAATTATTAAATATAAACAATCATTTTTATGTGCCAGCAGAGCTGATCTATTTTATGAAGAGGCAGCGTAGTTTATATTTCCGTGAGACTATAGCAGAGCATTAATAGATTGTAAATCATTTGAACAGAGAAGCCTGTTTTGTATAGTGAGGGTCCAATTAACACTTAATGGCAGACTTAGTTAAAATCCTATAAATAGTCACATTGTAAACCATATTTGATATGCTGAAAATACACAGCAGAGAGTGAAATAGAAACAGAGTTGAAACTCTGATATTTTTTGTGTAATTTTATTTTACTCTGTTTCTGAGTGTAGAAACTCAGTTTTATTTTTATGACAGTTTGCTCTAGCAGCTCGAATTTTATTAGTGTGAATGTTGTTTATTTATTCACTAGAATATTTCTAATAATTGTACGGATGGAGGGGTGATAAAAAAATGTGTTAAATAGTGAGTTGCAATAGAGTCGTACATGAACTGTGAGTGACATTAGCAGTTGCAGCTAGCTCAATTAAGTGTGTTAAGTGTTGCTAGCAGTAACAACTAGCTGCAACACCATCTAGGGAGCACTGTTAACAGTAGCAGCGAAGCTGCAACAGTCCTGGAGAAATTAAATTAAGTTTCTAAGCTCTCTCAGTGAGTCGCAACCAGCAAAGTACGACTTTCGTGTAAGTTGTTTTTGAGTTGTACGTGAATTTTTCAGTGCTTATGTTGAAGACAGTGGCACTCCCCTTTCTTCCCCACAATGGTATCAAAGCATGGTTAAGTTTTATTTCATATATAAGAGCTTGGTTGAGTTTTATTGCTCATTTGTTTTTGAAATTAATTATGGCTACTAACAGTAGTGTAGTGCAGCCAGAAATTCAAGTGTTGTTTGAAAGAAATTACGACACATGGTTTATTAAAATTAAAACTATCCTGCATGCTTAGGATCTTTGGGAGTTTATTACGATTGTCTATCTTGAACCAACAGATCAAGCGGTTGAGTTGGCTCTGACAAATGTTTAACGTGTTTTGTTGAAGGAAAATCAAAAGAAGGATAATAAAGCTCTTGGTCTTATTCAGCAAGGCCTAAGTGAATCTATTTTTTTAAATATATCAAGTGCTAAGTCTTCAAAGAAAGCTTGGGACACTCTTGAAACGTGCTATCAAGGTGTGACCAAGGTGAAGAATGTTAAGTTGCAGAATTTAAGAAGAGACTTTGTGAATCTGAAGATGAAGGAAAGTGAGGCTATTGATAATTTCATGACACAAGTCATGAGTGTTGTAAACCAGCTATGGTAGTACAGTGAAGATCTTCCAGATCATCGTGTGATTGAAAAATTGTTGAGATGTTTTCCAAAGAAGTTTGAAGCAGTGGTTTTTCCAATTGAAGAATTTAAAAATCTGAGTCAAATGCACATTACTGAGCTGACTCGTTCATTGCTTGCTTATGAATCAATAATGAACAGGTATGATGATACTTTTTTAGAAAATGCTTTTAAATGTCAGTTAAATGTTACTGGATGTAGAGGCAGAGGAAGAGCTAGTAACATAGGAAGAGGAGGACGAAGTGCTGGTCATAGTGACAGCAGACATGATTCTGAAAATGAAGAGAAGTTACAGCATATTACTCCTAGCGTAAGGGGGAGTAGCAGCAAAGCAGGACAATAAGGAAATCAGAGGTATGATAAATCTAAAGTTCAATGTTTTTATTATAAGAAATTTGGGCATTTTGCTAACAAGTGTTGGAAGAAACAAAAAGATGCTAGTAAGTTGTCTACACACATGACATATGAGACTGAAAATGAAGAGCAACCTATGTATTTGACTTGTAATGTCACCTATGAAAGTTCAAAAGATATATGGTTTTTGGACAGCACATGCAGCAACCACATGACTGGAAATAAGGAATTATTTTCAAGTTTAGACACCAACATTAAGTCTGAAGTGAAGTTGGGTAATGACTGTAAGGTAAAAGTTAATGGTAAATGTGTGATTGTTGTATATGCAAAAGATGGTAAAAGAAAAACAATACATGATGTTTATTATGTTCCTGGTTTGATGTGTAATTTATTGAGTGTTGGACAATTGTTGGAGAAATAGTACACAATATTCTTTAAGAAAAATGTATGCACTATTTATGATAAATATCCACGCAAACTGTTGATTTCCATATTAGAGATGACAAAGAATAGAATGTTTCCGCTGACTATGAGAAATGATTTGACTAACTCTTTGAATACTTATAAAACTAAGAGTTTAAATCAATCATGGTTATGGCATTTGAGATATGGCCATTTACATTTTGGTGGTTTAGAATTGCTACATAAGAGGCAGATGGTAAAAGGATTGTTGAGTATTGAGCAGCCAGCAAGCTCATGTGAGAGTTGCATATTGGGAAAACATCATCGAGGCAAATTTATTTATGGAGTCTCAAACAAAGCAAAGGAATCATTGGAGCTGGTACATACTGATTTGTGTGGGCGGATGCAAACGCCTTCTTTGACTGGTAATGTTTATTTTATGACTTTCATTGATAATTACAGTAAAAAAACTTGGGTGTATTTGTTGAAACAGAATTCTCAACCATTTGATGTGTTTAAGAGTTTTAAAGCTATGGCTAAAAAAGAGAGTAACAAATTTATTAAAGTCTTGAGATCAGATGGAAGAGGTGACTATATGTCAAATAAATTTATGGATTTTTGTAAGTATCATAGAATTAAAAAGAAGTTTACTACACGCTACACTCTACAGCAAAATGGTGTAGCAGAAAGGAAGAATCGAACCATTATGAATATGGGTCGGAGTATGATGAAAGAGAAGCATCTCTCAAATGAATATTGGGGAGAAGTTGTTACTTGTTCAATATACATCCTGAACAAAATCCCAACGAAGAGCATGAATGATCGAGCTCCTCAACAATATTGGAGAGGTAAGTGTAGAAGCATATCTCATTTAATAATTTTTGGTTGTGTAGTGTATGCACATGTACCTGGAGAATTGAGGAGAAAGTTAGGTGACCGAAGTCAGAAATGTATTTTTGTTGGATATAGTGAAGAATTTAAAGAATATAGACTATATAATCTCATCACCGAGAAGTATGTAATTAGTAGAGATGTGGTGTTTAAAGAAGAAGAAGCATGGGATGGGAGCATTTATAAATTAGTTGGTGAGGAATATGTAACATCTCATGCAGAGGATGAAGAAGATGAATAGGGCACACATGGAGGACAGTTGACTCCACATACACCAGCAGTAACGACACCTTCCAGAATGCCCAGAACTCATGAACATAGTGAACCATCAAGTGTTGGTGGACGGCAAGGAACATGATCGGAGGTAAGTAATGAATCAAATCCCACATTGGCATCATTAAGAAACAAAGTCAGAGGTCAGAAGACTAGAAGCTTAAGAGAATTGTATGAACAAAATGATGAAGTAGATCAAGTTTCAAATTTTGCATTTATAGGATGTGATCCTATAGATTTTGATGAAACTGTTAAAAATGATGTTTGGATAAAAGCAATGGATGAAGAAATTGATGACATAGAAAAAAATAATACTTGGAATCTTGTAGATTTGCGTGATGATAAAAATTGTATTGGTTTCAAATGAATTTATAAAAATAAGTTAAATGCAAATGGTGATGTTGAAAAATATAAAGAAAGACTTGTTTCTCAGGGGTTTAGTCAACAACCTGGAATTGATTATAATGAGACTTTTGCACCTGTATCCATACTTGATACGATAAGGATGGTATTAGCTATTGCTGCTCATAATAAATGGTATGTACATCAAATGGATGTAATGTCTACATTTTTGAATGGGTCTTTAGAAGAAGAGGTTTATGTAAGACAACCTCCAGGATATGAAGTTGATGGACAAGAACACAAAGTCTATAGATTGAAAAAAGCGTTGTATGGATTGAAGCAGGCACCCAGAGTTTGGTACAACATAATTGATGAGTACTTGAATTCTGAAGGATTCAACAGAAGTCCAAGTGAACCAACATTGTATACAAAGGTAAACCAAGAAGGTAAAATACTGATTGTTTGCTTATATGTGGATGATTTGATATTCACTAGAGATATTTCTATAGATGAGTTCAAGAAATCCATGAAAACAGAATTTGAGATGACTCATCTAGGATTGATGAAATATTTTCTTGGTATTGAAGTCATTCAATCTGAAGCCGATATTTTTATATGTCAGTCTAAATATGCAAAAGATGTGTTGAAAAGATTCAGAATATTGAATTGTAAGCCAGCTGTAACTCTAATAGAAACTGGCACAAAACTCAATAAGGATGATGATGGGTCAAAAGTTGATCCAACGATGTATAAGAGACTGGTTGGAAGTCACATGTACTTAACTGCAACAAGACCTGATATAATGTTTGCAGTAAATTTAATTTCAAGGCTTATGGAAACACCAAAGAGTACCCACTGGCAAGCTAGAAAGAGAATCCTAAGATATATTGCCGAAACAACAAATTTTGGTATCGAGTATACATCTAATTCAAATTTTAAGGTGATTGGATACACTGGCAATGATTTTGCAGGTTCTATTGATGATAGAAAGAGCACATTTGGATATGTGTTCAGTTTTGGATGAGGATCAATAGCATGGGAATCAAAGAAGCAACCCATAGTGACACTATCATCTGCTAAGGTAGAGCATGTTGCTGCAATAGTAACTGCATGTCAAACAATATGGATGAGAAGAACTCTTTCTGAGTTACAACATGAACAAAATGAACCAACTCCAATATTTTATGATAATAACTCAGCTATTGCACTATCAAGAAATCACGTATTTCACAAAAGAAGTAAACATATTGATACATGGTATTATTTTATTCATGAACTGATAAACAACAATGAAGTTAGTATGAAATTTTTCACATCAAGAAATCAGTTTGCAGACTTATTTACAAAACCATTGGAAAAATATTTGCTTGAGCTTCATAGAAAAAACATTGGGGTTTGTAAGTTGTAACATAAATCAAGTGTTACAAAATTTTGTTTTTCAAGTGTAGTAATTAAGGGGGAGAATGTTGGAATCAGTTAATTACTCCACTGCCAGCTGCAACAGATTTTGAAGCGGAAACATCAACTGTCGAAATTTTGAAAATCCATCATCGCTCAGATTGTGGCCGCCGCAACATTGAAGAGTCACAGCACCGCCACACCCCCTGACAAAACAAATTATTAAATCATAAGCAATCATTTTTATGTTCCAGCAGAGCAGATCTATTTTCTGAAGAGGCGACATAGTTTATATTTCTATCAGACTATAACAGAGCATTAACAGATTATAAATAATTTGAATAGAGAAGCCCATTTTGTATAGTGAAGGGCCAATTAGCACTTAATAGCCGACTTAGTTAAAATCCTATAAATACTTACATTGTAAACCATATTTGATATGCTAAAAATACACAAGAGAGGGTGAAATAGAAACAGATATTTTTTGTGTAAATTTATTTTACTCTGTTTGTGAGTGTAAAAAATCGATTTTATTTTTATGATAGTTTCTTATAGCATAATGTGAATGTTGTTTATTTATTTACTAGAATATTTCTGATAATTTTACAGAGGCAGGGGTGATAAAAAAATGTGTTAAATAGTGAGCTGCAACAGAGTTGTGAGTGATGTCAGAAGTTGCAACTAGTTGAATTAAGTGTGTTAAGTGTTGCTAGGAGTAACAACTAGCTGGAACACCATCTAGGGAGCACTGTTAGTAGTAGCATCCAAGCTGCGAGAGTTATGAAGAAATTAAAGTAAATTTCTAAGCTTTGTTAATGAGTCGCAGCCATCAAAGTACAACTTTTCTTATAAGTCGTTTTTGAGTTGTAAAAGAAGTTTTCAGCTCTTGAAGAGAGCTGCACTACCCCTTCCCCACACCCATCTAAGTGCAAAGTTGAAATAAGACGCCTATCCGCCTAATTATCCATTTTCTATGGCACCTAAAATTTGTGCATTAGCATAAATGTAGGGTAGTTACTTATATAGTAATATTACGGTAATAAAAAATATTATGGATTCCATAAAATTAATAATAATTTAGGTTAATGTAAGATTTAAAGTTAATCATAATTAATAAGTTAAAAAAAAACTACTTTTATTTCTTAAAATTTTCTAAATTTTATAATAAATTTATAAATCTAAAATAAAGAAAAATGCTAGATAAAATTTATTCAAAACTCATTTCTTCTTATATTTGCTCATAATTTTGCAAAACAAAATTTCATAGATTCTTTGGCTTGATTTTGATTCTGAACTCCATAATCTTTTGGGTGTTTGGCTTTATGAAACTTGAAGAAGATATCGAATCGAATCAATTCTAAGCAGATTGAACCGAAGCGAATCTATTGAAACTAATCGAATTCGATAACTAAATTTTGTTTAAATTCGTTATATATATATTTTAGTAGATTTACATAGATGTATTCGATAGTTAAAGATAGAGTAGTTATAGAATAGAAGATAGTTTGGAATTTGTTTTTATTCATCATATTTTTTTAATTAAACTGGTTTAAGTGTGAGTTATCCATGTTTAGCTACATGTTATAATGGGCATTCTTCTATTTATCAACTAATTATTAGTTACTTTTATATATTTTGTAATTTTTATCTCACATTCTTCTAGTTATGTGCCATGAAAGTTAGTTATTCATTTATAAGCTATGATTTATCTATGCATTGCTACTAAATATTTTTTTATATTTACCTTTAGGTAATTATTTATTTCGAATTTTGAACCACTGCCATAAAATAAATTTCTACAATACACTTGTGTCATCCTAATTAGTAAATGAAATAGCATAGGTTGTAGTCCACCCCAAATCTCAAATAAAAACTTCTATAAATATAATAACCCAAATATCTGGTTAAACTGAAGTCCTGCTTTTACGATTTGTTGCTAGCACCTGCTCTAAACAATCCACTGAAGTTCTTGGCATGGGATTTTAGCACACACTAAAGTACCTATGGGTTTTCTCCATACTGTCTGGGTGTAGTCACAGCATTGTTGATAGCCAATGCATGAGTTTTTGTTATAGTTATACTATCTGTTCTCTCTCATCTTGCAAAACTGGTATTCTGTTAATTTTTGAAATTTGAAAATATGTTTTTCTTTTAAAGCAATTTGCAATATCAATATGTTTAAATTTTAACATTTTTAACAGAGGCATTATATTTCATCTTAAAATATAATGGTGATCTTAGGGAAATATAGTGGCGCTGAAGTAGAATTTGCATTCCATGTAATAACCCACGAATAAATTATAAATTTTATTAAAACGAAGATGCAGAAAACTTCTGAAAAATAGTTGCTCTAAAATAAATTGTATTAAATTGTACTCTCTTCAATTTGTACTAGTACAAAGATACTTAACTTGTTATTGGTGAATACCCATAAAACAAAATTTTTTTTTTTTTTTTTTGGGTTACTATTCACTTTTTTTTAGTTAGATATATGTATAACCAAAGAGTTATCTACTCATTATATATAAATAATTGGATTTGGAATTAATGTCATAAAATCCATAGTAGCATAATTCGAGTACCAATACGGATTAGAATACGATTCAATACGGTAAAAATATGTAACTAAAAAATCTAATACAGAAAATATAGGGGAGTAGGTTGCATATAGATTTTTAAAAAAACTTATTTGTCAAAGTGAATTTAAAAACAAAAATATACATAAACCATACAATATTTGCATGCACTATTTAAATTTGTCTTGATAAAAGACCCATCATGTGCAATTTTTCTAGTTTATATTTTATACTCATTGTCACAAAAATTCAAAGAAAACATTAAAACTTCTATATATAGTTTCTAAGATGGAGGCGAATTTATCTAATAATGCATTTATAAATTTAATTATAAAATATTAAATAATTAAAATGCCAAAAATAAATTATAAAGCAATAAATCAAATTTGTAGTAATATATTTCAAAAAATGTTATCCGAGTTACTAAATTTTATATTACAAAATAAACATTTTAAATCTAATCTAATATTTGATATTTATAATTAAAGTATAAAACAAAATAAATATTATAAATTTATAAGGTTAAACTTTTAAAATGTAAAACTAATTCTCAACTAACTATGAACTAAATTAAAAACAAAACAATAAAATTTAAATAGTTCTTGTTTTATAATATGTGCCAAAATAGTAGGCAAACCGTATTATGTTGAATCCGCTATTTTCCAACTACCTCATAATTTCCCTAGAGGAATCAATTGGGTACTTCACTTGTCTCATCTTCCTACAATTTCGAAAAAAACATTAGTGTAATCCATCCCAAATTCTAAAATATAAACACATATTGATCTTTACTCAATATGTATACTCGTCAATACCTCACAAAGTTGTAATGGTTATGGTATATCTTAGGATATATAGATATGTTTCAAATAGGTGCATAATATTTGATTAAGTCACATAATAATGGTTTAAAATCGCATGCTTACAAAATAAAATCATTGGCAATGCCCTCTTGAGGGAAAAAAATTCCTAGGGTTTGGTTGTGCTTCTAAGGTTTTTGTTGTGGACTGTTCTCACATATCCTCCAATGTATCCAAGTCTGGAGGAGAGGGTGTGGGTCTTGGATGAAGCCTTTCATAATGTTGTAAAATACTCTCCTCATTCTTCCATAGCTATAGCAAATTCTCAGTTTGTAAGCCTTTCTATAATACCAAATTTGCATATTAGGTTAGTAGTTTCAAAGTTCAAGGTTGTTTCTCTTATGGAAAAAGAGTAGGTAGGTCAATTTACAAGGTTGTGGCCATCCTTGTGAGCTATGGAGATGTGGATAAATAAGAACTAGAGGCCCTACTCCCACAGCTATAGATTCTCAATTTGTAAGGTTTTCTACAGTACCAAATTTGCACATCAAGTTAATGGTTTCAAAGCTCAAGGTTGTTTCTCTTCTGGAAAAAGGGTAGGTAGATCAATATATAAGGTTTTGGCCATCCTTATGAGCTATGGATATGTTGATAAATAAGAACTAGAGGCCCCCTATAATCATAAACATGTACTTGAAATTCTTTCAAAAAGGGTTTTTGTTTTTCTCTTTGAAAGGAAAGAAGATTGGGATCTCATAAAAAATGGGTCCTATTTCATGGGACTATGGGGAATGTATTTAAATAATTGGAGTCTTTCCTTTGTTCCAGAGAAGGACATCACTTTTGGAGTTCCATTTTGGGTAAATATCCTCCATCTCCCACTACATTTTTGGAGTGATGAGAATTTAAGGACCATTAACAATGCTTTGGGGTGTCAAATCGACAAATCTAAAACCAAACCTCCTCTATTCTCATGTGTAATGATTTTCGTTGAGGTTGATTTAGAAAAAGGAAATTGAGAAGCAATATGCTTATCTATGGATAGTTAGAAACACTTACAGAAAATGGACTATAAGTAATTACCTTTTAAATGCGAGATCTATCATGAGTATGTGAATTTTTCCAAACCTTGATAAAAATATAAGCCCCTAGATCCATAAGTCGATTGGGGAGAAGGATGGCATCAAGTCTCAAAAAAGGGAAAGAAAGAAAGGTCTCCCCATAGCAATTCTCTCAAAGAATGCCCCTATTCCTCAAATTAGTTTTAGGATCTTTCTTAAATGGAGGAGGAACTCGGGGAGGAACCATAGAATAATAACATGCAACCCACATCCCCTTCTTAAAAGAAGTTTGTTGATCACGAAGGTTTAGATGAAATAGGAAAGGAGGAAAACTTTGTATCTATCCTTTCGACTATTCCCATTCAGGAAGTTACAAGGCCTTAATCCCCCACATTTCCTAAGGGATCTAGGACTTCCTCTAAATCTAAGTTTTTATAGGAGGATTTTGCAGAAGTCATAGAGGATGACAAGGTCCCTCCATAAAGCAAAGGAAGGAAATCTAATAGACAACGTAGGGAAATAGAAGCATCAAGAGATAAAGTTGATGAAAGGTTTAATCAAGTTTAGATTAGCATGTTAAATTATCAATAGCTATGAAATCATATAAGGGAACAAGAAAAGAAGCAAGAGTCATGACCAACCTCATTAATCGAAAATAATGAAAGTAGTCTCCTAAAACTACATAAGGTTAGGATGCAGAGAAAAAAAGGAAGTTGTCATAGGAATATGGCTAAAAATGAGAGACATTTTATACTCCTTCTCCATGAGACTAATATGGATGCAGAAGTGGCTAAAGAACAATTGGCACACATATTGAAAAAAGGTCTAAGGTTGTGTAGTGAATTCACAGGGAAAATCAAAAGGAAATTTAACCTGGTGAGATGGAGAAACATATAAGCTCTTGACCTCCTTATCTCATGCAAATTGTTATCTAGTTGAGTTGGAATATATAAAGAAAATGAGATCATCAAGATCTCAAGATTTGTAATGTATGCATGCATGTTCATCATGGGAAAAGGTGGAGTTTCAGAAATACCCCTTGTATATTCATTAAATGCCTCTCTCGAGCAATGATATTGTTGCAGGGAATTTGAATCCAGCCATATCCCACAAGGAACACAAGGGAGGAAGGAAATTTTTTGATCTGTTTGGGAATTGTTGGAAGATTTCACTGCAGAATAGGATCTGCTTAATATCAAACTAGATAACAATACTTTTACATGACCCAATAGACATGTCGATCCTGGACATAGTGCTGTAAGGTTGGATCGATTTCTAGTAAGTAGTTATTTCTCCAAAAAGGTATTATTCCTCATGTAAAGATTCTTCCCTCCACTGCATCGAACCATAAACCAATTTCTTTAGTCTTTCTCTCTTCAAAACCCAAGGTCCACTTCTATTCTTGTTTAATGTTGTATGATTGTAAGATGAGAAAGATGTTCAAATTATCTACCGGTCTTGGAGAAGTTATATCCGTAGGGTTAAAGGGATTGTCAAGAAGTCGGATAAATAGAATTACAATGACGTTGAGAAAGAAGGAAAATTAATTCAAGCCTCCTTGGATACCCTTAAAAAGGAAATGGAGTGCTCCCCAATTTTGTAGATCTTGTAAAAGGAGCAGGATTTTGAAAGAAAATTCAAATTGTAGTTAGATAGGAAGAGGAAGTGTGGAGGATTACATCAAGAAATTTGTGGTTAAAATTGTGGGATATAAATACAACATACTTCCACACTCAGTTTATGAAGAAATTAAGGTGCAACATTATTAAAGAGGTGAGAGATGAAAATGGGAAATCAATGATGGGTTAATAGGAATTAAAGAGGGAAGCCTCTATCCTATTATAAAACTATCTATATAGAGGTTGTAAGTACAAATCCACATGAAAAATATGAAATGTGCCAAGGAATCCATGTGATGATTTTTGAAGAAGAAAATGACATTTTAGATATCCAAGTAATTGAAGAAGAATCCTATGAAGTAATCTAGAGACTACATCTAGATAAATCACACGATCCTAATGGGATCCCATTAGTTACTATAGGGGAACTTTGGTTCTTGTAAAGGTGAACTTTGTAAAATGCTTAATTGGACTACGGGAAAGGAAAAATTAGGGGGCAAATAATTCCTCCTTTATTTCTCTTATTTCTAAGGAATTTCGACCATTTTTTATTTTTAGGCCAATCTATTTATGCAATTACTCATATAAGAATTTAAGAAAAAAATTAGCCAAATATGCTTAAAACATTTCTCCCAAAGATATCTTTGAAAATCAAGGAGGGTTTATAGTAGGGTATTTTTTAAGGATTCTAATATTTTACTTAAGTATAGTATTCTAGGTGATTGTTTTGGATTGAAAAAAACATGTTTATAGATAGGGAGGCGAATATTAAATATGACACATAAAATTAACATTGTAATGTGTACATTTTGGCAAATATTATGGAAAAAAACATATTTTATGTAAATATATGCGATATTAGACACTAAAAATGACCAAATAGCAAATTTATTTTTTGAAAAAAACCCAAAAAATAGCTAATTAACAAAATTTCTCCCCTAAAAATTACCCTAGTTCATAGTAAGAAGGCTAATAATTGATAACATAATCATAATCCAGGGAGCCATTCATTCCATGTCAAGAAAAAAGAGAAAGGTATGGCTATTAAGATGCATTTGTCGAATTCCTTTGATAAGGTGTGTCTAAACGTACTTTTCTCTATTCTTGATCATTTTGGATTCTCTTATTAATTTATTAGATGGATTAATGCCTACATCAACCAGCCTTGAGTTCCCCCCTTTTGAATGATTTCCCCAATTCTTTATTTCAGTGATTTGTAAGAAGGATGTCCATTTTCCCTCTTTATGTACCTTATTGTGGTTGAAACCTTGAGCATAAAGTTGAACAAGAAAATAGAAGAAGAGTATTTTCTAATAATCTTGATTGCAAGAGGGGGCAAATCAACAAACCATGACCAATTTGACGAGAATGTTATTTTTCTATATTTAAGGTGAGAAGATTCAAATACTTCTTGGACTCCTTCATGGACACTTTAGGACGACAAGTTAGCTATGGGAAAATTAATATATACAACTAGAATTTCCCTCTTCAACTCTCCATCTAGATTTGTCAAATTCTTGGTTTTAACAACCAATGTAATTGATCCTCTTTTATATACTTAGGGGTTCCAATTTTATTGGGTAAGAGAAAATATTCCGACTTTATTGGGTAAGAGAAAATATTCCGACTTGAAAGATATAATGCATAAGATCAAGACAAATATCAAAGACTATACAATTAGATGGCTTAATTCAACACGAAACATCACTCTCATTATGTGAGTTTTGTCATTTCTTCCTATATTTTTATGCTTTGATCTATTATCCCATACTACAATTATTGTTGGTATTAGTAAAGAAAGTCGTCATTTTTTTATGGAAAAGGGGAGAAGTCTAGATATAAAAAATTCTACTTAAACAAATTGGAAATTATTAAATGTACCCAAGGGTATGGGGGAACCAAAATTAGAGAACTAAGATTAATGGGAGAAAAATATTTATGGAGGATGGTCATAGGGAGAAATGAATTATGGAAGGATATTATGCATGGGAAATACATAAATAAGTCAAAGTTTGATATTTTTAGATGGGGCTCCCCTTCAAGGTAAAGGAACGAGTATATGAAACCTTTGCAAAGATGTTGAATATTTAATATAGAAGCATATATAGTAGATCAGAGGAAATAGTAAAATAATTTGAATGTGGGAGGAAAAGATTCTTGGAAGGTTTCCTCTAAACACCAAACCTAACTTGCAAGAGATCAAATAAAGGCTTGTCTCTAATGGTCATATATCTCTCTTTGAAATTTCTAAAGAAATGGATTAAGGGAAGTGGAAACATTGCAAGCATATTAAAGTTCCAAATTACATATCCCATGGCCTTGAAGTTTATTTTCTTATCTGCAAGGTCTCACCCCCTCTCATATTGTGGATAATGATTTAAGGGGTGGGGGATGCAAGGAAGCTATACCATCACAAAAAGTTATGTAAAAATGATCAATGAGATCCCAACACCTCCTTTTTCTCATATGTGGAGGAAAATATGGACATCTAATGGAATTTCAAAAATTAATGTGTTATGCTTGGTGTTTGCTCACAACTACATTCTTACAGGTGATAATCTTAAGCATAGAGGTATAGTCTCCTAGTGTGTTTTATGTAAAAATGATGAAGAAACTACCAACCATTTGTTTCTAGAGCGTGATTTCATTTAGGAAGTTGGAGATGCTATCCTCCATGGAGTGACCTCTTTAGCAAATCCAGACGAACTATTATTTAGACTCCCTCTATAATAAACTCGTTCTCACCAAAGTGTGGGATGTTGATTCCAAAGAACTTGTTGCCAAATTTGGTTGGCTCTAAACAATCTCATTTTGAAAGAGAAATAATCCTAAAATAGTAGTTATTCAGGCTAAAGTCCTCCTTCTTAACACTTTCAAAATGAAAGCATTAATCATCTCTTATCGCATATATCCTTACTCCTAAGCATGAAATGAGTTGTCTTGGGGAATCTCTTTTTAAAAGCTCGCTTTCATCCAAAATATATTCTCTTTCAAATCATTCTCCAAATTCGGTTCTATATTTGGTTCCCTATAAGTTTGAATATTCGTGGGTTCAACATCCATGTCCCAAACTTTTATTTGATGGTGCCTTCAAAGGAAATTCTGAGGTAGTTGAGGGGTGGGCGGTTTTTATGACATTGGAGGAAAATTCATGAAAACTGATGCATGGGGATTAGGGTGTAAGACAAATAATTAAGCCCAATGGTATCGTCTTTTGCATAGGGAATAGCTAATCTTTTCTCTAAATATTTCAAGTGTTATCATCCTTGGTGATTCTATGATTTCACTCAAGATTCACAAAAACATAAAAAGGAAAGAATTGAGGACTAGGCGCTTGCAAAGAACAATCTTGATTTTTCTTAGATCCCTTCAAAATATATCTTTATTCCATATATGCATAAACACTAATGGAATGGCAAATCATTTATCCAATCAAGGTGTTATCCTATATCACAATATCATTGTTCAAAATGATGGTTTTCCACATAGGAAGTGGCTATCTTAGTCTTATAAACATGAACAATGTTGTTGGAAGGTCGAGGGGAGAGGGGTAGCCTTAGGCTAACACTTGAGTCTTCGTTAAGTACATGGATTCAAGGTGGTGGTTGGATAGGATTGGACAAGAATGTGGGAAATATTGAAAGTACCTACCTCTGATGGGTTTTAGCTATCCCATCATGCGATCGGGCTAGCTCATTAATGTTGCGCACTTGTGAAATAATTGTTATGTCTCTTGAAATGGGCAATATCGATGGGGCTAACATTGAGAATGATTCCGGTAAGAACCTGTACTTTTGACATTCTGAGGCTGAGAACCCCAAGTTGAGCCTCTAAGAAGTGCGATTTGAAGGGATTAGTAGTGGGGTTAACACTTTGTTCGTCCATGTAAGACCTTCAACACTTTATTTGGATGACATTGTTCTTTTTCAGTCCCTTTCTGAACTGAGCGTTAGTTAATATTCCATGGTTGACAAATATTTTTTGCAATTTGTTGTGAAAGATGAGGTTGATGTTTCTTCCATTTTGGGCTTCCGGGCTTCCTAGATCACTGTTATCATGGTTGAAGATGACAAATCTAGACACATCTCTTGAGGGTCTTGAACAAGATTGGAATGCCAATCTAAGGCAAGTTGGTAGGAAAGAGCTCCACTATTTTGTGACCATATTGCTTCAATACCATCGTGGAGGACTTTTTTAGTGGAATGTGAAATTATTTTGATGATTTCAAGCGCATGTTGTGAATGGTGTAGGGAAGAATGGAAGGAGATTGACGAAATGAGAAAAGATTCAAACAAACTACTAAACATGAAACACTACAACCATTGTTAATTCGTTTTGAATGTGGAGGCTAAAGCCATGGAAGAAGTGTCTATCTATCAACCAACAGAGTACTTTGCCATGCAAGAGTACATGTGATTTGTAAGACCTATTATATCTATGGACTTAGGCCAGTTTGTGCATATACAATATTAATAGGATATTAAGGGTTAACAATACATTACATGCTATACAACATTTAATGAGACAGTCGTCGTACTGTGCGTTGTTGGATTTCAAACAGGTTGAGATCCAAGGACGCAAAGCGCCACAACCACGGCATTAAATGCTACATAGCATGTAAAATATTTTTCGACGAACTATAGATGTTTTTTAACTAGCATTATGAAGTGTAGTTCAGTTTTTGATACTTACTCAATCAACATTATATTGACTTATTTTGTTATTTTGTTAAAAAAATACATGTAAATTATAATATTAGTATAAAATTAAAGTATAATTCATAAAGTTTAAAAGGTTATTTATATCCTTTATAAAAAAATTTGAATATATAATAATACTTCCTCATTCTTTTATATATCTAGAGAGTTTTCATTCTTTTATATATAAATAACTAGGAAGAAAGTATTAAATAGAAAATAAAAGTTATTTACAAAGTAAATTAAATATTACAAAATATTAAATAGTTGATTCTTTTGTTTAAATATATTTTTCTAGATTGTAGAAGGATGATATATGTATACCGTAACATATTGATTATGTAGATACTTTTTAATATTTTGGGTTTTATTAAGTGAATTAATAAAATTATCTTTAATGTAAGAAGTGTACAAGTGTATAATCACTATTTATTTTATGGTGGTCATATGTGGTTATGCTTAAATGGATGTTTAACTTTTGTTTAACAAGCTTCCATCTCTATAAAAGCTAAGTGTCTAGCTAGGCCTATCCGCCTAGCTAGCTACAAGTGTATAACCACGATTCATTAAATGGTGGTCATATGTGCTTATGCTTAAATACATGTTTAGCTTTTGTTTAACACTCAGTTATCTCAATAAAAATTAAGTGGCTAGCTAAGCCTATATGCATTCACCAGCTAATTTAAGTGTGGCAGTGCTAATTTTATAGGGTCTTGGTTCCCAATCCAGAGTTAAAATACACAATTATAAAAATAAAAAATAAATAAGTGAGCTGATGCATAGATAACCATAAGATAACTAATAGTTAATACATACATAACAAGTGTTATTTGTATTTAACTTGTTCACAAAACTTAACTTGCCACCTATCCATGTTTAAAAACTACACTGCACTGATCAGATTTACCTGGAAAACCAAACACAATGATCAGCAATGCTGGATACCAACTTTTGCAAGACAGCCAGCTTCTCAAAAACTAGTTTCCCTTCCTCGTAGCTGCTCCCAAATTCTGTCTTCACTATAATATCTGCCGCCAAATGGGTGAAATGCTCGCCGACCTCAATTTCTGCAGTTCCGCCCCCATCCTCCACACTTCTCCTCCACTTATTTATCATACATTTTGTACTTTCGATCACGTCCACTACTTTTCCCTACACGCACATGACTTTTATCAGATTGGTTTGAGAGAAATAAGCTGCTCTCATATGGCTAAACATGCAATCAAAACTTATAAATTTTTATCCCTCTAGAAATCTAATAAATTCCAATTAAATAGATCTAGGTTAATTGTTTCAAAATTCTTCATTTTTTGGATCTTGTTTTTTCATTTGGGAGATGTCTAAGTTTTATATTTTTTTGTCCATTGATCTTTTTGCCCTGTCTAATTCAGTTTGTTAATATTCTCACTTTAAGAATTCATAGCTGCATAGAGAAATATCTGCATGTAATTGCATTGTTGGGTACCTTGAGGTGCTCTTGCTGAAAGGCCGGAGCTATGACACGCCGCTGGCAGTCTTTCCCATTAGCCATTAACAGGCCTTTTCCAATGAAATCCTTTACACCTTTCTGTTGCAATTGGGATCTTCCATATGAGAGAGCGTGCTTTGCAGACAGAATTTCTTTGATTAGCTCTGGCTCTGTAACAGTCAGCCGGGGTTCAATTGTTGGAATAATGTAGAAATCATAGGCAGATTGGTAGGGATTGGGTTGATGTATACTTTCTATATTTAGCATGATTTGGTTTGATATCCACCTTTCTTGGATCTATGATCTGTTTCGTTATGATATTTGTCATCTATATATTGTAACTACTTCTTTATCAATAATTGAATTGGTTTGCCATTCTTTGTATCAGAGCGAGCCTTTGTGCTCTGCTCCACATTGCCACTCTGTTTGTGTTAATTTGGTATCAGAGCACAGTGTATAGAACACTGGCCAGGTGATTGTTGCATGTGGGAGCATGAAGAGAAGACGAGTGTTGAAGGAGCCACTGCCATGAGAAAATCACCATTTTTTTTTACGGGGAGAAATTTTGCCAAACTGGTGCTGAGAAGAGAGCCGTGGAGATCAGCGATTTCAGCTGCAGCGTGAATTCCTGAGTGAAGGCTGGGCGAAAGTAATTGTCCTCACCGAGCTGAGCGTGAGTGCTGGGGGTGAGGATTGACGCGGCCGTGGAGAAGAGTTTGCTGGCTAGTGTATGTGGCCGTGAATACTGAACACGCAGCATGACGGATCGGCGTGGGAGAGATCGTTGCCAAGCTTGGCACGGTGTTGGGGCTAAACGCAGAGCCTGGATCACCATTTTTTTTAAGCCGCCGAAGGGAGAAATAAGATCCTACGCGTGAGAGTTTGTTAGAGCAGCGATCTGCCTCTGCCATATTTGAAGCAACAGAACCTAGTAATCTGTGAGTATGTCTTTGTTGGCTCGAAAACACGTGGAGATCGCCTAGTGAGCCAAAGTGATCTGGGCGGTACTGTATTCTGCTTGACCAGCCGGCATTGCAAAGGTGAACTTTTTTTTTCTGATTGATTTTTTATTCTCCCTCTCAGATTAAGTGAAATGGCTACCACCGCTCAACAGCAACTGGCTGATACATACATCAATGAAGCCTCCAAATTAAATGGAGAGAATTATGTCAACTAGAAATTCAAGTTGCAGACTGTTCTTGAATTATTTGGTGGCTGGATGATTGTGAATGGCACTGAATTGAAACCCACAGATCCTGCGTTAATCCAAGACTGGAACAAAAGGAAAGCCAAAGCCAAGGTGACTCTGCGAATGTCTGTGCAAGACAAGATTATCCCTCACATCAGAAAATGTGACAAGTCTAAAAAGACATGGGATACGCTTAAAACACTATATGAAACAACTGATGCAAATCACATATTGTTTCTGAAGACCAAATTGTTGTCAATCAAGATGGAAGCAAATGAAGGGGTAAGTAAATTTATTTCTCGCATCAAATATTTGAGTGATAGCTTGGCAGCTATAGGTGAAGCAGTAGATAGTACTGATCAAGTAACTATCACCCTGAAAGGTTTGCATTCCGATTACAAAGTGTTTATTTCAGCACTTGCAACAAGAGAAAAACCCCCAAATTTTGAAGAACTCACAGGTATTCTGCTTCAAGAAGAAGAGAGGATGAAAACTTATGATCTCGATGCTTGAGGTTCTGATCTCGCACTGATGGCAAGAGGTCAATATATGCACAGAGGCAAACCATGGGGCAGGCCATGGAATCGAGACAGAGGCAGCTCATGGAACCGAGATAGAGGCAAACAATGGCATGAAGACAGAGGCAGATCGTGGAATGAAGACAGAGGCAAATTTCACTCAAAACATAAAGGTATGGTTCAGACTGATCATTCTAGAAATAATGTAGATGGTCATTATTGGGACAAACCAAGACACCTCAATAGAAATCATTATCAGAAAAAATATTATAGAGCTAGAAGCTACAATGGAAATCACAATGAAAATCATAATGGGAATTTTGCAAACACAGGCACTCCTGAAAATGAATTTAGAAATCTGAGATTATTTATTTCTGAGGATGCTCTGTCTACTGAGACAGATGATAAGAATGCATGGTTCATAGATTCAGGTGCATCTGCACATATGTCTTGTAGGAGAGAATGGTTCGAAGAATATAATGAGAATCTTAATGACACTCACATCTATTTAGGTGATAATAGGTCACTCAAAGTTCAAGGTTATGGAAAAGTAAAGGTGAAATTATGTAATGGTGAATTGAAACAGATACATAATGTTATGTATGTTCTTGGTATTAAAAAGAATCTTATCTCTGTTTCAACCATAACTGAACATGACTTAAAGGTAGAGTTTGGCAAGCACCAATGTCGTATTAAAGACATCTAAGACCACTACAAGACTGTTGCTACAGGTTCAAGGTGTGGAGGACTATATAAGCTAGATGTGTGCAAAGACAGTCATCAAGCATTGGCATCCACCATCATCACTATAGAGGAACTCTGGCATCAAAGGTATGGACATATTAATCATCATGATCTTATGTTGCTTCAGAATAAATTTATGGTTGAAGGTCTACCTGTTATAAAGAACGTACATTTAGAATGTAGTGCTTGTGCACTTGGAAAACAACACCGAGATGAATTCCCAATACATCAAGAGAAGAAACAAACTGATCTGCTTGAATTAATCCATACAAATGTATGCGAACCTATGCAGACTAGATCATTAGGAGGTGCATCATATTTTCTAACATTTATTGATGATAGATCTAGATACACATGGGTCTATTTTATGAGAAGAAAACGAGACGTCTTCAAATATTTCAAGGAGTTCAGAATGATGGTCGAAAAGCAGACAGGAAAGTGCATTAAATTTCTCAGATCTGACAATGGAGGGGAGTACGTGTCTGGAGCTTTCAAGAAATATTGTAAGGAGAATGGAATCCAGCAACAATTTACAGTATCCCACACTCCTCAGCAAAATGGTGTAGCTGAGCGAAAGAATAGGACACTAGTTGAATGTGCTCGCAGTATGCTCCAAGCGAAGAACATGTCAAATGGTTTTTGGGTTGAAGCTATTAATACTGCTATATATTTGAAAAATAGAAGTCCAACAAAGAAATTAGATCTGCAAACACCATTTGAGGTCCTTTATGGATATAAACCTGAAGTTAAGCATCTACGAATTTTTGGTTGTAAAGCTTTTGCACATATACCAAAAAATGATAGAAGGAAACTAGATGCTAAATCCTTTGAATGTATCTTTGTTGGATATCACAATGATCATAAATCTTATAAACTATTTCACCCTAGCTCTCATAAGTTAATTGCAAGCAGAGATGTAGTGTTCCATGAACATTCAGATACAAGTGATAAATATGGCCAAGGACATAGTTCTACTAATGAATATGTGAAATTAAATTCCATCATTCAGCAGCAGGAAGTGGAACAACCACAAGAAAAGGAGCAGGAACAGAGTAGCAGAAGCAATGGAAGCAGCACCAGCCACAGTAAAAATAGAAGAAACAACACGAGCACTTCTATCAGTTCAGATGAAGATACAGTAGAAAGGAGAAGGATAATGGATGGTACCCCTACAGGAAATGTAGGACTAATAAGGTCATCAAGACAGATTCGTCCTCCTTCAAGGTATGATGACTATGCTTTAATTTCCAATGCAATGAATGAACCAATGAATTATAAACAAGCCAAACATAAAGAAGAATGGGTTGAAGCTATGAATGAAGAATATAACTCTATTATGAAGAATCAGACTTGGGAACTAACAGAATTACCAGAGAACAAAACACCCATAGGATGTAAATGGCTGTTTAAACATAAGCTTAAATTAGATGGTAGTATTGACAGATTTAAAGCAAGACTAGTTTCCAAAGGTTATGCTCGACAGGAGGGAATTGACTTTGAGGAAACTTTTGCACCAGTAGCAAAACTAAATACAATTAGAATTTTGGTTGCATTAGCTACAGCTCATAATTGGAAGATCCATCAGTTAGATGTAAAATCTGCTTTCTTAAATGGTGAACTAAAAGAAGAAGTGTACTTAGTCCAACCTAAAGGATTTGTACAGAAAGGACAGGAGCACCTTGTATGTAAGTTAAAGAAAGCTATCTATGGATTGAAACAAGCTCCTAGGTCATGGTATATAAAGATTGATACCTTCTTTAATCAGAAAGGCTTTGCGAAAAGCAAAAGTGATCCTAACCTTTATGTGAAGAAAGATAAGGAAGGAAATGTTTGCTTAATATCTTTATATGTTGATGATCTCATTATCACAAGAAATGCATGTAAGTTGATTGCAGAAATCAAAAATCAGTTGTCACTGGAATTTGAAATGAAAGACCTTGGTGAACTTCACTATTGCTTGGGACTTGAAGTATGGAAAGAATCTGGTAAAACTATGATCACTCAAAGTAAGTATTTGAACGAAATATTAAACAGATTCCATATGAGTGATTGCAAAGAATCAGTAATTCCTTTAGAACAGAATGTGAAGCTATGTAGTCAAGATGGAACAAAAGATGGAGATGGTTCTTTGTATAGACAGTTGGTGGGAAGTCTGAATTATCTCACTACTATAAGGCCAGATATATCATATGCAGTCAGCATTCTTAGTCAATTCATGGCTAAGCCAAATGAAATCCATTGGAAGGCTGCAAAGAAGGTCCTTAGATATCTGAAAGGGATAATGAACTTTGGTCTTTTATATACTGATAAGTTTGATGTTCAATTGGCAGGATTTTCTGACTCTAATTGGGCAGGAAACATTGATGACAGAAGGTCTACTACAGGATATGCATTCAACATTGGATTAGGGGTCGTAGCATGGAGCAGCAAGAAATAGCCAACTGTTTCTCTATCATCCATAGAAGATGAATATAAAGCCATGTCTAGTGCTACATGTGAAGCTGTCTGGTTGAGGAGGATTTTTGAAGACGTTCGAGAAAAGCAAGCAGAACCCACAAATATACATTGTGACAATCAAAGTGTAGTCAACCTGGCACACAACCCAGTTTATCATGCAAGGACAAAACATATTGAGCTGCAACATCACTTTGTCAGAGAAAAGATTGAATCTAAGGAAATTAAACTTATGTATTGTAACACAAGTGATAATGTCGCTGACATATTTACAAAACCTATTGGCAAGATTCACTTTGAGATCCTTAGGCAGAAATTAGGTGTTGTAGAAAATCCATTTCTACATTAAGGGGGTATGTTCGAATAATGTAGAAATGATAGGCAGATTGGTAGGGATTGGGTTGATGTGTACTTTCTATATTTAGCATGATTTGGTTTGAGATCCACCTTTCTTGGATCTATGATCTGTTTTGTTATGATATTTGTCATCTATATATTGTAACTACTTCTCTATCAATAATTGAATTGGTTTGTCATTCCTTTGTGTATCAGAGTGAGCCTTTGTGCTCTGCTCCACATTGCCTCTCTGTTTGTGTTAATTTCAATTCCCCACCAAAATATGAAGCGCGGGCCTGTTAAACAAAACAGATGTTACACCGAAATATGGGATCAATAACATTGTACTACACACCACTTCTTAATATGACAACACAGTGTTCAAGAGGAGTTTGATGGTTGTTTCTTAAAAAATGGGCTGTGGAGTTTGATCGTTGTTTTTTAACAACCAGACGTGAGGTCTGATGGTTGTTTCTACCAAAATCCAATTTAAAGTTGGAAAAGTAATACAACTAACAAAATTTGTTAAATAATCTTAAAGGTTAAAAAAATTTCAAGAAAATAGAAAAATCATGAAATCAAGGAGTCATGTACACAACACATCAATCCTTATTCCTTAAACTTACGCTTATAATTTGACAAGGATCAAATCCCAATTCAATGTTTTTATATTAAAAGGTAAATGGCAACTGGCAAAGACACCCTGAGTATCACAAATTCCACCAATTCCAATGTTTTAACTCTAAGTTGCACAAATTCTGAAGTGATAGAAACAAACATATTAGAAATATTGCACCAAGAGAGACATAAAAGCATAATTTCAAAGTTGAAAAGGGTATTGCCTACGAGGATAACAGGTAGACATAGTGCAAAAGCAATTTAAGTGTTTTTTAAATCATTGATGGCATACATTATGATCGTATTGCTAATCATGGTTTATGTTGAGAGTTTATAGGATCCTATCGCTAATCATGGCTTATATTGAGAGTTTGCTCCTTAATATTTTTTAAGGCTTCATCTTTTTATTTTAGCTTGAATATCAAAGTTCATCTTCTAAGAATTAGAAAACACGCAATATATAGGCTAGAAAAACTTTAAACAACCTCCTATTTGAAAACCATAAGTAAATTTCTACAATAATGGATTTGAAAACCATAAGTAAATTAAAAATATCCTAATCTTATCAATATGTAACAACAAGCTAACAATCATTTAATTAAATCATTTCGACATTATTAATATTGTAACATTAACATTTTCTCTTAATGGAGAAATGGATTCCCAACAAATACCATACACCAGCGAATTCTGCAACTATACCTGAAAAGTGCTATTGCCTATCAACACTTCCATTATATCATTGACTCAGAAATTGAACTTTAGAGACAAATACATCGGTTATGGTCTCTAACACACCTAGAACTGGAAAATAAATATTTTTATTTATTTCAGAAAACATTATGTTAAATTTATTGTAAAGTTTTTATGACCAAGTGGGTGAAGGATGAATCTAATTCAAGAATTATTTATTTTAACAATTAAATAGAAGAGACACCTATCCGAAGGAGACTGTTGAATCAGTATTCACTGACCCACTAGGAGGAATGGGAAGCTGTAAAAAGCTGGTTGACAAGTGGCAACATTAGCATTTCACTTTCTAGCTATTGTAGGAAACATAATCCCTAAAATTGTGGTCATGTTCCCTAAGAGCGGGAACTGAGCTTGTGGCTAATTTAATTCCAAAACTGACCCAAAGACCTATGTAATCTTATAAATACCATCAAATTGAGCAAGAGTCTCACTACTACATTCTATTTCTAAGTGAATGTACCTTATGATTGCTGCATTCTATGAGGCAATAGCTAAAGTGGAATTGCTGAGCTAAGTCTGCTACCGAGTGCTAAGTTACAACAAGTTGTTGTGTGCTCTATTATCCAGTGATCTTCATCCTAGTGGTTCAGTGAACATGATCGAGGTCCTAAGAAAGTAATTTTGGTTGCTTTAGGAGATGATTGGGTGGAACGGTCTCCTTTGGATGTTTCTCCCCTTCTGAAAAATATTCTAGGTTCAACTATTGTTATTTATCTGTGATTTACATTTTATATCTGTAACTTGTTTATAAACAGGCTTAGTATTTGCAGTGCTTAATCGAATTAGTTTTACATTTATTCTGAGAAAGGAAAGCTATAATTTATCTAGTTTGTAGTTATCTTCTAATCACTATTGATTGAATTTCACAGTTAGGATAATCCATAATTTTAAATGATGTTTTCCTTTCCTTCTTTTATTAATTATAATACCTCTAATCCATGTTAAGTCTTATTTCTACTATATAGTTGTTTCAGTGTTAGTTTTCATTCTTAGGTTCAAGAATTGGAACATATATCGAATCAAGTCTAGAGGAAAAACCTACAGAGATTTTTATTACAAAGGTTAATATTATATATATATATATATATATATATATATATATATATATAGTGAACCCTCGACAAAGTAGGGGATCTCTTTATAAAGGCTTACAAAGCTAAATACCAATACATTAAATTAAAAATAAAACCAATCACTATATTTGATAACCATACGACTGATAATTGCACCAAATAGATATCTAAACCAAGATTTCATTTTACAGCAGAGCTTATGCCTTACAGTCTAATCCTAGTCACCATCAGGTTATACAGACTTATAAAGATAAAACAAAAAATAAACTTACAGCATTATAATATTGCTTCCCCTTAAACTAAAATATACAATAAAAACCCTAGCTACAGATTTTACAGTCTAAGTATCAAGAGTAAACTTTTGAATAACTAGGTGTAGAGATCAAGTATTGTTAAGGATTTTGATTAGCTTAAGCAGAGCTACATTATAGGATTTTATTTTCAATATAAAAATAAAGTACTAAATCAAGATAATCGATAGGACTGAGCACCAATGACAAGATGAAAACCCCTTTAGTATTATCAATTATTTTCAAAACCTACAAGGATATATCGTAAGAGCCTTATGGCTTAAACATAATATAGACCAATAAAAAAGCTTAATCAATTTAACAGTAGCGTCATGGCTTATTTAACCATTCATAGTTTTCATTCAAGAGACCAAATATTGAATCTTATATTTGAATCCCATCAGAGTCTTTCCATCTACACATTACATTATAAACAGAACAATGACCTCACGACCATAGCAGTACTCATGATCAAACAAAGCTACAAGAGTGCTCATTTAAAATGTGATTTTTCTTCATTGAAATCCCTTACACGATTCTTGAAAATTATTAAAAACACGAGATCTTGAACTAATAAATAGTAGTATTCATGACAAAACAAAGCTACAGGAGTTCTCATTTAAAACATGATTTTTCTTCAGTGAAAGCCCTTACGAGATTCTTCAAAATTATAAAAAAACCAAATCCTAAACTAATAAATAACAATATTCATTTAAAACATTATCATTTTGTTAGTGTCCCTACGACCCTTTCTCAAAATCGAATGCGAAAGGGTAAAGGCCTCATTGCCACATTTTTGTTTTATAAAAACAACCATAAAAACTATAAAATCAACACAACTAAGTATATACGTTACGAAAACCCTCATAGGGTTCTTAAAAAGGACAAGGACTAATTACATTTGTGGAGCAATAGTCTTAGGACTTTTCTTTTACATCAAAAGACGAACACTGTCACTAAACAAAGCATAATAGAGTCACTTTGACTCCACGGTCGAAGGATCTTATATTTTAAATGTAAGAGCTTCATGACTATACCAAAGGGAAATTACCACTTTCACAAAAAGATAAAGAAGACATCCAAACCATGCCATAGGAACTCAGGTCAAGACACAGAGACATGAAGGGCAAGGTAACAGGTCTTACCTGGACTGCCAATCCCTTTTATCTCAAACATCCAACCAAGTTATTGTTTGCAGAGAACCATTTCAGAATTCTTCCTACACATACAAACTAAAGGGGGTCAACCACAGTTTTATAAAATCTATTTGTAAGACAAGAAAATCATTAATACAAGTGCATAGGAAGAGCATACTAGTCTCTGCGTATAAAACCATAGTTGCAACTAGAGTTTAAATGCAAACAACACCTTATCGAGGTACATAACTTCACCAACAAACGGTTCAGTCTCAGACAAGGTTAAATTTGTCGAGGGCTAAGAACCTCGGCTCCTCCACCTTCGTGTTGCACAAAGGAGCTAATCAGCCAAGAAAATAGAGAACAAATGCATCAAACAGATAACTTTTGAAACCAGCACAAAAATCCATCGAGAATACATGCACTTACGCTGAGGCACCATAAACCCCTAGGGTTTTTCATTATATCCAATTGCCACCAACTGGTGCAAGTAAGTCCCCCACATGGCCTGCATGTAAAAAAATTTAAAAATCACGTCCTTTATGAATCTTGTCAACCTTCTTTTCACTTTCAAGAATTCAACCCTTGATGCACTTTAGAGTTTTATGCACTTTTGTAAAGTTCCATGTGGTGGTGTTTTAATAAGCTTGTTATGAAATGAATTTCATAACATAACATATAGTATGGCTTGGTAGAATTTGTATAAAGTTTCAATTGGATATTGTTTGGTTTGATGTTAGGTAATTTTCAACCCCTTGGTGCACCCTATCTTAGGACTTACCTCTTAGCTAGGAAGTTTAATCTTGGTCACTCTCACTTCCATAAAGAAAATGAGAGTTTTGTGTTAGCCATAGAGGGTAAGTAAGACCTAATACCCTCCTCTTTCTAGCTATAGGTAGGGTCAAGAAATGAAGTACAAAAACAGTTTTTATGACAAATTCAACTGACAGAAAATAAAAATGGTTTAGTGACAAATAAGTGGTGACTTTATTTTCCAAGAATCAAGTAATGTCGTAACCATGACTTAGTTCAAAATCACAAGTAGAAGCATCAACATGATTTTCATCGTTGATATCCTCGCCCTCTATATATTTTCTACATATTGTTTCATAGAATCATCCAATTTATGAAATTGACTTTGAGTCCCTTGAGCAATAGGTGGAAATAAATAGTGATCTTCACAGTATCTAGTTTCATTTGCTTCACCATCATGGGCATAAGCATAAACATCCACCCCATGATTCACATACTCAACTTCTTGTTTCTGATTTACGAAACCATGGATACCATAAACATCTTCAAAGGGATCTTCAAAGAGAGGTTCAAGGATATCTATAAAAGAAATTCTCATGAAAAAATCATTTTTTCAAAAGAATATTTACCTCTTTTCATAATATATTGAATGCAACAACAAGCTACTCCTTCAATGATCAACCTTCTTCTTTTCTCTTCCACGACAAGAGTAATAACAATAATTTGTACTTCAACGCAGTAAGAAAACAATTGTGTCTCTTTGCTTTGTTGGAAATATTAATTAATCATACACTGTTGTACACTATACTTAGTCAGAAGAACATTGTTGTCAGTCTGTCTAGTTTGGTTTGTTAGGTTGAGGAGTTCACAGCTCACAATATTTAAGAATTCCAATTGTAATTTTGAAGTTAAGTTTCTTGGTAGAACTAATTACAGTCTTTAATGTTAGAAGAAAAGAATGAAAAACACTGTGTGCAAGCAGACTAGTGGAGAAAGAAGTGTGCCAGAGGGTACGATGGAAAGGAGGAGAAGAACAAATTTGATGAAGAGTTCCAAAGCTCAAGCTCATGTGTTTGGAATGCATTGAAAGTTGAAACTCTATAAAAGGGAAACATCTTTGTAAATTTTTAAGTTTGTAATTGCGGTTGTAGTATTTTTGTTGTGTCGTGATAATATATAATTCATCGCAAAATGCTTGACACAAGTCTTACTTAATATTTTGGTTATATGATATTGTGAGCTTGTTGCAATATAGTTCTGCCACGTTTATCCCAAGTTACCAGTTGGTGAAAATATTTTTCATGTTATAAGTTGATAGACAAGAAATATCCTTTTATAAAATTCTACTTAAAGTGGTTGTGTGCAAGTGGGAGTTTGTTGCAACCAAAAGTTGGTCAAGGATAAGTCATGTTGCGGTAAAATCCCGTTGAAGTCAAGTGGGTGTGTTAGGTTAATAGCCCATAAAAGGAGTGTGAACCAAAAATTCAAAGTTGAGTCTTGTCATAGTGAAGTATATCCACTAGTGGAAAATGAGAGATTAGTGACCAGGAGACCAAAATTTTTGGTCACCGTAGTTTTTTTCAAGGGATAAATGACCAAAATTTATAAATTTAAGTGAGTTAACTAAAAAAGACCAATATAAATGACCACTTTTGGTCACGAGATAAAAACCACCTAAAAGCAACCAATATAAATGACCAAATTTGGTCACAGGATATCTATACTAAAAATGACCACATAACAATTGGTCATTTATTTGGTCATTTTTAGTTATCACTCCAACAAGGAAAAAAATTACAAATTTGACAATGAATTTGTACCTTTTACTAAATTCTAACACTGCAGATGGATTCAAAGAAGGGGGTCTCTGAATCCATCTACAATGTTAGAATTTAGTAAGTTCTAACATATATATAATATATATTTACACGTCCCTATATTAACAAAATTGAATTAATGCAACCCAACTATATGTTAATTTGGACATGACCTTGGCATATAAAAAAACCCACTAAACCTTTAAACCCACTAAACCTTGGCATATAATGTTAATTATAAGGCTAATTTGCATGACCTTGACATATAATTATAGTTTTCATAGGCTAATTTGGACACAACCTTGGCACCTTGGCATATAACCATAATTTTTATAGGCTAATTTGGACACGGCCTAATTAACACCTTGGCATATAGTTATAGTTTTTATAGGATTTTTACATGAACCTGTCATATAATTATATAAGTTTTTATAAGGCTCGACAAGACCTGCAGTGGAAAAAACCAAAGCAATAAAACATATGGGTGATATAAAAAATGGCATAATTTGCAAGTTATAATAATTAACATATGTTAGGGTGATGTACTATGCATAGAATGGGAGCCATAATGTATCGACATTATGCATTACAAGTCTCTAACATGATGAAGAGCGGCATGGGGAAGAATATGGGAGGGTTCATATATAGTTGGTAGCAGGGTTGGAATTTGGATACATCTTTTCCCATTGAACAAAAAAAATTTGACGTTTTTGGGTTTTATACTCCCCATCAAAGAATGTTTTGTCTAAAATTATGACCTTCAATAATGAAGTTTTTATGAAAAATTAACTCTTCAATAATGAAGCTTGAATTAAAAAAATACTCTTCTATAATGAAATTTTAAGTTAAAAACTATCCTTAACTTTTCTTAACAACTATATTACATATTGAATAATAATCCAATTATGTTTGTAAATTCTCTTTATATATTTTAAATGGATTATAATTTTAATCAACAACTTACTGTGCTAGAAATTACAATATATAAAACTATATACTAATATTAATTTAGGAAATTTTTTGACTTATTTTATTCTATTATATTGAAACTCATTTTTTTTCACCACAACCATTACTTTATGAATATTGAAGAATTAGTATAACTAGTTTAATTGACTTAAAAAAATAATTGGTTTAATAATGTTAAAAATTAAATAAAATTTCTTATCTATATTTAGTTTTTATTATTTTTTATTTGTTGAGTTTTTAATTCTCAGTTATGTATATTAACTTTTCATTATTTTGGATCCTTTAGTTGAGTTTTTAGAGAACAATGAAAAGGCTAATTGAGTTATAAATTATTAAGAGAGTTTTTATAGAATAGTGAAAAGGTTCATTGAGTTATAAAATATCAAGAGATTGGTGAATAATTTATTTGACTTTAAAAAATTGATTAATTTAAATATGAAAGATAAAAAAAGATTCCTCAATTTCATAATACATGCCTTTTTCTTTTTGTTTGTAATAAGTTTTCAATAATGGAAATTTTAGCTGGCCTGAATTTGGTAGGGAACTTGCAGATGATTTAGAAGTACAAACTAAGGCAACATCCATTGAAAAGACTATAAGTTGATGATTCTGTTCACAGTTTTGTTGTTGGATTGGCATTTTCATTTTCTTTTTCTTTTTCTTCTTGGATATTTTGTTTTTTGGGGCATTTTGATAGATGGGTTCTCATACGATAACAATGAATTTATAAACATATTCATGTTTTCCTGATGGCATTAGTTCTTTTTTCTCTTTTTCAGTACCCATTGAACAGTTGTTGGATCACCAATCAATATGGTAGGTAGCATATCTTCTCCTAGATCTCCTGGGGAAATCCCATATTAGAATTTTCCCATTGAGATTAATGGGTCCATTGAGAAAATTAATAGGAAGGAAAAAAATGATCTTTCTTTGGAGAAAAAACACAAATTTGCAGTAGGCCAATTCAAAGTCATTCAGAATCGTGACTTTCTTGAAGGCCCAATAGAGGATCCCACTCCTTTGTCTGAGGTTAGGCAGGAGCCCTATAATCTGCCAAGCCAATATGAGTGGTGTACTTGTGATATCAATAAGGATGAGAACTATACGAGATTTACAATCTCTTGACTAATAACTATGTGGAGGATGATGAGAACATGTTTGGATTTGATTTCTCTAAGGAGTTCTTGAGATGGGCTCTCAGGCCTCTTGGCTATTTCAAGAGTTGGAATATTGGTGTTAGGGTTAAGACCACCAGGAAGCTGGTGGCTTTCATCACAGGGGTCCCTTCCAAGATCAGGGTTCAAGATCAGTCTGTCCTGATGGAAAGTCTATAAGCCTCGATCCCCCTTTTCAATAGAGAGGTCACCTCCTGAAAATAGAGAGGGGCCTTTGAAAATAAAAAGGGCCATACTTTTTCCTTTTTTAAATCCGCTTTTCCTGTAAGGGCAGTATTTCTAAATAAGAAGTCCAAATTAACGCAGCTCGTCACTACTAACTCTTTCTTGATTGTAGACCTGACCTGGTAAATTAACCTCTATAAAGGCGTCCTCTAGTGAGTAGCCCTCGAGAGGCTAGATTTCCCTCTAGCTTAGATCGTTAAACTATGGATGGGTGGCTTTAAATGCTGGATGGGGGAAGAGATTATGAAGGTCCATCCTCGATCCCAAAATATCTTCCAAGCCAATATAGGAACCAACCATATAAGCAGATAATAATATTAGAGATTACAACATTTTCAATTAAGGGACCCTTCTACATTAGGCCATTTAAGTCTATGTCTACTTATTATATCCTTCCAGTTATGCAGTGCAAGTAATAATAGTGCTTCTATAAAGGGATCCCTGCCAGGATTAGGGTTCAAGATTAGTCCATCCTAATGGTAGAGATAAATTTCGTATGTGTCCACAAGAAGCTTCAGTCTAAGAGACTTTCCCTTGTTTTGATCAAGGAGGTGACCATGAGGGTGCATTTGGAGAACATAAGGAAAGTTGCCTATACTATAGGGGTCGTCCTCCCAACTCCAATTACTACTTTCTAGTACTGGCACAGGTCCTTAAATCCAAATAAGCTCATCGAGGTTGGATTCACTAAACTCGAGGCTTAGATGACTATGAGCAGGACTATAAATTATATCGAAAATGGACTATGAGCTAGAGACAACTGTGAGTCTTGGTTTCATGGAAATAAAAAGGCATAATGTCCCTATAGTCACACATCTTCTGCACAATTACTTGTCCCAATTTGTTGTCACCCCATATTTCAATGAAGATGATGTGGAGAATTGGTTGGTTCCTACTGAAGATGTGATTCACAGTTACGTGGTTGAAAACCCCGACATTCAGGAGATTATACACTTCTGCAACATCTATACTCTTCCCTCCTCGATCCTTGGAAATGGAAATTACTCCATGTTGAAGGCCACTTACTCTTATTATAATGTGTCAACCAAGACACCTCTGCTACAGTTGATGAACGATTCTCTCATTGTGGCAAAGAAGAAATATTACAATTTGTTTAATGCTCTAGACATCATGCAGAATGACTAATTTTTGAAGGACTTGAAGTTTTCTCCCGGGGATGGACAACTTAATTACTATCTCTACAATTACCGCATAAAATATGCCCTTAAACCATCTCAATTAGGATTGGTTCTTTTATAGTCGTGGGTGCTTTGTTGATCTCGGATGCAAATAATGGCATGCTAAGGAAACGTCTAATTTTGATGTACTTATAGATCTTGTTTGTTTGCTCAAGTTATAGTATTCTTAATGTCTTTTAATTTTTTTTCCCTTATAAGGTTATCCAAGGCCATGTTCACCTAGTTAGCTATATTTTAGTATTTGTTTTAGGTATTTTGGGATATGCAAATAGCTTGTGAGCTTATATCATAAGTAATTTCTTGTATGGAAAATACAAATTTAGCTAACCACCCTGCCATCTTTTGGTGTCCCATTTTGATCATGTTCTGTCATATTATTTTTCCTGTTTGTTATTAATTTTTTGATCAGATAATTATTTATAGGAATACTGTATATTTGTAGTGGCTTTCAGATTGTTCAGGAAGAGATTTATTATTTTCAAGTAACAGGTAGTATGACTTGTTGGCTTTTCATGACAGAAGAATCTTGTGATGCTCTGTTATTGGTGTTGTAATAAGGAGGTAATATTTTTTTTAATAAATTCTCTCTCTATGATGCTTGTGATGCTCTATTATTGGGATTTTATCTATACATATATACACATATAGGCATAGTTTTTTTTTTTATGTTTTTCAATTTATTGAGTTAGCTCCCTAGTTTTTCTTGAGTCTGTGTTGAGTCTAACAAATTTGGTTAAAATCCAAGATAAATTGTGCAAGCCTGAATAGGTTTAAGAATATCAAGTTATAGGATTTGAGAATTCTGTGAATGACATTATTTATCAAGATTTTAGGGACGTGCAATCTATTTGGAGTCTGTCACTTGTTTGAACTTTGAATAGCTAGATGCAAGATGCCAAATGGTATAATATTTTGTTTTATTTTAACATAATTTATATGTTTAGAGTGATTTTTTACTCCTACATGAAGTTTAAGTTGTGTCAAACAAATGTGGGGCCCTAGCTGTTAAGTAATTTAGGAAAAGAATTTTAAATTTTTGCCACGTGTTTCATTTTCTAGGAAAGAGTTGTAATATTAGAAGATTGGGTGGAAGAACCAAATGCAACCAGTTTAAAAAATAGAGTTGGGTCTTGAATCTTATCATACAGGGTAGTCATTTTGAAATTTTGAAATTTTTGCTTCATGGCTGACAAAATTAAAAACTTCGAAATAAGTTCACTCTTACAATACGAAACAACATAAAACTAGTAAAACTATACCTACGTTCCAAAAACAAACACATTACAAAATATATGATCCAAACATTTAAGTTTAGAATGACCATTTCCTTCCATTAACCATCATTTTGTATTTAATCTTATAGCCTTCTAGCTGTTGGGTGGCATTGTTGAATAGGCTACATTGTAATTTTTTAATGTATTTTCTAATTTTAGTAAAACCTCTCAACTTCTTGAAACAATATACTTTCCTCGTCTTCAATTCTTTCTACCTGTGTCTTATAGAGGCTACAATTACTATTTTCTTTTTCTATCAACCTCATCAACCTAGTATTCCATTTATGTAGATGATGTTAGCTTCTTAACTGCCATGCTTGTCAACATCTGAATACTAGTTGATTCTCCTCTTTCTCATTTTTCCTCTCAGACTTTTGTATCTAGATTTGGAAAGGTGAACTTCCATGTGATGTAATCTTCCATTCCATAGATCAATGATTTCGTGGACTTTTTTTTTTATAAAATCACTTAACCAATCAATCATTAGATTCTTTTCTTCTTTTTTGTATTCTTCTATTATTGTCCTAGATTGGATTAATGGTTGAGTATTAATTGCCTTCGATTGTGAATCATTTCATTTTTTTTTCCAAAGAAAAACACTTTATATTTGATATTTCTGAGGGTAAATAAGAATATACATAGATTTAGCTGAAAGGCCATAGGAAAAAAGAGGTAACCATTAACCTCCCCTCAGTCCTAATTGACATGGGTACAGTCTTCCACCATCATTAAGCAAAAAAGGAAAAAACAAGGTATAGAGAAACTCTTTACAGCTCAAGAACATAAATATTCTTTTACAAACATCCTTCATAGGTTCCATGAACATCCAGAAATATGTAGACAATGCTTCCATTTCCTGATAACCTGATAAACCCAACTTGTTGGCTTGGTTATGTGTTGTTGTGCACTCTTAGCCTGATAAACCCAACTATGTTGGTTTGGCTGAATAGTGTGGTACACTTGGCTATGTGTGAGCCTACTTAGTTTCCTTATTCCTTGGGGAAGCATGCCCAGCTTGGGGGTGGCAGTGTGGTTGATAGATTAAGGAGCACACTAGCCTATGGTTGGGTGGAACATTGTAGTGACATAGCTGGTTTTGATACAAGATTTCTCATAAGATAAGTATTCTTTTATATTTCATATCTGTAATTGTATTTGTTGTATAATGAAAATGATGAACATGTTAAATTCTTGAATGTATGGTTTTTCTTCGGTTGTATGATGAATATATATGCATCTCTGCATGTTTTACTTCAATGCATTTCAATTTTTATCATCGCATGTTCATGGGGCTAGTTTCTTGGGTAGATAATAGTAGTGGTAGCATGAGTCTTTGTCGGTCAGAGGGTCGAGGACGTTACATTTAGTGCATAGTCCATGCATGGCCTGTGTTAGTCCTAAGTCAAGCCACACGGCATAAGTATTAAATGTAACATGTAAACCATAGGATTAAAGCCTTAACATAATATGGTTGCGCTAAGCTTAATGCTTAGTAAACATGGCATATGAAATATGCCACGTTAATATTTACACTTTATAAAAATCGAAAGTCTGGTTTTTAAGCCAAGATCATAACTTGCAAATAAGAAAAAAATAGGATAGGTTAATATTATTAATAAAATAAACATGGAACGTAAATATACTAAGGTATAAAAGACAAGACATAAACCCTAATAAAGAGTAAACACATAGGGATTTTTAGCTATGATAACTAATTTACAAAATATCACTTACCTGGTTATAAATCTGAGTCACTGAGGAACCATAGCAACAAGCAGTAGGTCTTTTAGGACCAAAGTTTCAGTGCTCTTTAATTAAGACTCCATCACCAAGTATGATCTGCATATGAAATAAAAGAGGTGCCTTAGTTCGAAGAACTAAGCAATATTGCAAACAAGTAAACACCTTTACCTCTGAGACCGTCATGGGAGAATGGGTCCCGCCACTCTGCCCACTTTGTTTCCATAAACAAAGTCAAGTTAAGACTTTTTAAATAAACTAGTAAGAATATACAGAAAAGACGAAGCCTATAATCAAGCAATGACACATACGCAATAAATGTATAATCATAATAACTAAGACTTAAAACAACAGTAAGACATCGTGAGTAAAATAAAAAATAATAATGACTGAAAGTAAAAGGACATAACATAAGAACAAATTATGAGTAAACAGTGGTACATGTAGTGTACGATATATTTTCGCAAGTCAAATAATGTTCCGTATATGTAGTATTTACTGGCCAAATAAATTATTATTTTTTTCAATTTTTTGGGACATTACAAGTGGTATCAAAGCCCAGTTTCAATACTAAGAGACCTATGGGCACACCAAGTATTTACTGCAAGGAAAATAAAATATGATATTAAATTTGTTACTAACAGGAAATTTTTCTGTTATTTAAAATTTTTGAAATTTCAGGAAACTTTTACTGAACAGTTCACTATATGAACACTGAGGAAGATAACAGTCGGCAAGGAAGGATGAACACCCCCACCCCAGAAGGAGAATTGGTGGTGGAGTTGAATTCTAATATTTTGAATACTATACATAATCTTCAAGGAGAATTGTGAAGTCTCAGAGAAGATAGATTGAATGAAAGAAAATAACATCAAGCTATAAATGAAGCATTACTAAGAAATATGACGAGAGGAATCCCACAAAGTAAACCTACCTACTCCACAAATAGTTCCAAAAGAGAACCTTACCATCAACGGGCCAGCAGCCCAAGAGGAGAAAAAGAGGAACGTACACCTGAAGCACCGAAAGGATATCATCGCAGTCCTTCCAGTAATGACTCCCTTTCTCCTCAAAGAAAGAAACAAAGAAGCAATGACAGTCTTTCAGGGGAGTTTAGAAATATAAGAGCCCCGACCTATGAAGGCTGAAGAGTGGCCGGTTGGCATAAGAAAATATTTTCAGGTTCATAACTACTCAAGTGAGATGAAGGCTCGCCATGCCATCTATAACTTGAATGGAAAGGCAGTAATATAGTGGAGAGATTTAAAACACACCAAGAAAGATGAGCTAAGAGAAATACACTGGGATACCTTCTGAAAATTTTTCCAAGAGAAATATATGTCGTAAAGGTTATTTGACAAAAAAGTGAAAGAGTTTCATGAACTACGGATGTGATCCATGACTATGGACATGTTTATTAACATATTTCTATGTCTGTTGCATTGTGTACCATACATCAAAGAAGAAAAGGTAAAGATCCAATAGTTCCTAGGATGTCTTCCTCCCAGTTTTCGGAATAGGATTGAATTCGACATGCATAAGACCTTGGATACCATGCTTCACAAAGCTAGGCTCTCTTATGAGCATGGACGGCTAAGGCAGGAGAACATGACCTGAAACTGAGACAAGTCTAAGAACTTATTTGATAACCACAAACCTGGGTCCAACCAACAGCCATACTGAAAGAAAAATAACATCTTTCAAGCAAATAAGAACTTTAATAAATCTGGTATGAAGCCTTATGTACTAGATACTAATGTTAACAAACCAGTAGCAAGTGGAGCCAATGCTACCCCACTACAGATAAAGTGCTAGAAATGCAGTGGGCCTCATTATGTCTGAGATTGTAATAACAAGACCGGTGGGGTCTTGCACAATTTACAAGAAGAACCAACTGTTGAGGACATAGCTAGAACACCGCAGATCTATGTAGCATTAGATGGCCAATAGGCATATCATTAAGCTATAATGGTTGAGATAGAAGGTAAGCTCTTGAACACATCTATTCCAATACTGATTGATCCTGGTGCTTTCCAGAGCTATGTTTCGCCTAAAATTGTTGATGAATGCAAACTAGCAAAAGTGAAACATGACAAACCTTGGCTGGTTCAGTTAGACACAAGTACGAAATGGAAAGTTTTGGAAATTGTTCAAGAATGTGAGGTAAACCTAAATGGTTTTCCTATGAAAGTGAACCTGAAAATCCTACCTTTAGGATCATACGATGTACTTATCGACATGGACTAGATGGAAAAACACCATGTCATCCTCGATTTCTTGCACAAGTCTTTCTTGTATACTGATATTCTAGGGAACCAAGTGAAGGTTCAGGGCATCCCAAAGAAAGTTTCTGTAAGACAAATATCCTCCTTAAAAGAGAATAAATGCGTTAGGAAAGGCTGCAAGTTGTTTACAGTGAACATTCGAGACATAGAGTCTTATAGAGAGAAACAAATATAAGACTTCCCCGTTCTTAGAGAATTCAAAGATGTTTTTCCTGAGGAAATCCCAGGATTACCTACGAAATGAGACCTACTCTTTTCCTTCAAACTGGCCCCCAGATCAATTCTAGATTAAAAAGCCCCTTACTGCATGAGTGCACCTGAGCTGGTGGAACTCAAACTGTAGCTATAGGAATTGATAGAGAAAGGATATATCTGACCCAATGTGTCTCCTTGGGTAGAACAAATCTTGTTCGTAAAGAAGAAGGATGGTACGATGATGATGTGCATCGATTACCAATAGTTGAATAAAATGACTATCAAGAACCATTATCCACTCCCTATGATCAATGAATTGTTCGATCAGGTAGGAGGATCTAGAATCTTTTCAAAGGTTGACCTATGATCTGGGTACCATCAGGTATGGATTTGCGATGAGGATATTCACAAAACTGGATTTCGTACAAGTTACGGGCACTACGAGTTTGTAGTGATGTCGTTCAGGTTGACCAATGCACCTGTGAAATTTATGTGTATGATGAACAACATATTCAATAGGTATCTCGATAAGTTCATCTTGTTATTTATATATGACATACTGGTTTATTCAAAGAATAAAGAAGAACACGAAGAACACCTTCGCATAGTACTACACGTGTTGAGAGAACACCAGCTTTACGCCAAGTTTAGTAAATGTGATTTTTACAAACAATAGATATAGTATCTAGGTCACATTATCTCTGAGACAGGGATAGCTGTGGACCCAAAAAAGATTAAATCCATAAAGGATTGGTCTACCCTTACTAGTGTAAGTGACATTAGGTCCTTTTTGGGATTAGCCAGATATTATCGAAAGTTCATTAAGAAATTCTTGAGAATCGCTTGCCCCATGACCACTTTGTAGAAGAAAGCAAGTAAGTTCTTATGGACCTCTAAGTGTGAATAAATGTTTCAAAAGCTTAAGCATATTTTCATGACCGCACTGGTGTTACAGATTGCAGATCCCAATGGGTATTTTGTTGTTTGCATGGATGCAAGCAAGGAAGGACTTGGAGGAGTCCTCTTGTAGAATGATCACGCGATCTATTATGAATCATGGAAGTTAAAAGAACATTATCATAATTACCCTACACGTGATCTTGAGTTAGCTACCATCATCCATGCTTTGAGGATGTGGAGGCATTGCCTCATGGGAAGGAAGTTCCTTCTGAAGACAAACAATATGAGTCTAAAATATTTATTTGACCAACCAGATCTGAATGCAAGGCAAGCCAGGTGGTTGGCTTTCCTTAGTGAGTACCATTTTGAGCTAAAGCACATTAAGGGAAAAGAGAATAAGGTCATCGATGCTTTGAGCCTTCGAACTCATATGATATATGAGGTGACTTTGAGTCAAATCGATGCATATTTGCATGAGAGGATTAGAGCGGCCAATAGAGTTGACCCCTTCTATGTATAAATCCTCAATAAAGTCCAGGATGACAGGTTGCTTCAACAACAAAAAGAAAACAATGTAGACAAATCCGGAATTATATGGTCCATGGATCGTTTGTATGTTACAGAAGGAGGGGACTATTGGTCCATCATCCTCATGGAATTTCATCAAGCACCCTACTTCGGGCACCGGGGATATCAAAAGATGATATCCACCATCAAGAGACACTTTTTCTGGCCTAAGTTAAAGTTTGACATTGCAATGTTTATTGCGAAATGTCAGGAGTGTCAGCTAGTTAAAGCTGAGCATCAGCATCCTACAGGATTTCCGCAGCCTTTACCCATTCTGGAATGGAAGTGGGAGGTCATTATTGTGGATTTCATCACTGGTTTACCAAAAAGTAAGAAGAAAAATGATTCTATTTTTGTTTTCAATGACAAGTTGTCGAAAGCAGGATGCTTCATTCCTGTGAAGCCAACCTATAAAGCAGTGAACATTGCTGTTATTTTCTTCAAAGAGATATTTAGATTGCACGGGATACCCAAGAAAATTATCTCCAATCGAGATGCTAAGTTTACAAGAAACTTTTGGAGATATTTATTCTCTAGATTGGAGATGCAGTTGACCTTTAGCACTACATATCACCCGCAGATAGATGGTCAGACAGAAAGAGTAAACCAAATTGTTGAGGACATGCTTCCAATGTATATCATGATCAACCCCACGAAGTGGGAGGATTACCTACACCTCGCAGAGTTTGCATATAACAATGGTTATCAAACTTCCACCAAGATGAGCCCCTGTGAGGTACTCTATGGACGGAAGCGTAGAACACTGGTTACGTGGGATAGCCCAGTGGATCATCTCATGTTAGAGCCTAATTTGTTGATGGACTCGGAACAGTTGGTTACCGAGGTCCAGGTGAATCTTAAAGAAGCACAAGATCACCAGAAAAGTTATGCAGATTGAAAAAGAAAAGATAAGGACTTTCAAATAGGCAATCATGATTACTTGAAAGTAAAATCCAAAAAAAGCTCGTTGAGCTTGGGTAGGTGCGATAAGTTAGCACCTAGATTTTGCAGACCTTTTGAACATGGGGGCGTCACCTAGGGACCAATATGATATCACGTTCGTTCATATTGGGGGGGTTAAAATTAAAAAATTAAAAATCAATATATTGGGGGTATATTAGGGGTAAAAAGGTTTTTTTTTACTATTTAAATATCCAGTATGCTGGGGTATATTTTATTCAACATTCCTACTCACGTCGTTCACCAGTCCTCCATGCCTGCTAGGTGCCTATGAGCTACATCTGCTTGTGGTCTGAGTGCACCTACACCAAGCCTGTGAGGTGCCTGCGAGCTGTGTCTACTTGTAGTCTGAGTGCACTTGCATATGATGTGTAGATTTTTCAAGTGGTTTTCTCCATCGTTCTGTTGGGTTTTCTGGATAAAAAGGGCGTGTTGGTCCTTGGTTTTTCTGTGGGTTTTCTCCATCATTTTTCTGGGTTTTCTGGATAACAAGGGCGTGTTTCTCCTTGGATTTTCTGTGGGTTTTCTGCACGTTTTATCCATCATGTTTTTTGGCTGGATAACAGGGCTTTTTTTCAAATTGTAGCAATGGTAGCAGTGTTTTCTAGAAAACGAGGGCATTTATTCACCGTTTTCTGGTCGTGGGTTTGTGGTGGGTTTCTTTGGTGCTGGAGGAGGCATCTTGGAGAGCCATTGCATCGTAGTCTTGGAGGTAAGCTATAGTGTGTTTAATCTCTAATGAAAAATGCCTTCGGTTGAATGAAAATTTATCCATCCGGGTTTTAAACTTGCATTTTGCTTTAGTAAACTTGAGTAAATTAAGAAATCCCATAGCCTTTGGCCTGTGCACTTGAATCTCGCTTGAATATTTAACTGGACTTTCAACTCTGAGGTTGACAAGGCTTTATAACTACAGTTCGTCTATCCATCTATTCGTTTGTCTTATGCCCGTACCCAAAAGGTTGGTTCAATTTTTTTTGAAGATTTATAGGTAGGGAACCTACAATAGAAGAGCAAATAGTAAGAGAATACCTAAGGTTAGGAATTGAGAGAGCTCAGAAATGGTAATCATTCTAAGTTATAATTTAGAGAAGACCATTCTCAGCTGAAAAGGTTTTAAGTTTATTGGAAAATCCAGTCCCAAGAGTGTCATAATTATAAGCTCGATTCTAAACATTAATGCAAACAATTATGAATTATCAATACTATAAAATCCCAACTCCCATGTGGTCATGTCCTATTAAGAGGTGGATTGCAAGTTTTCATTTCAGGATTTCAGTAGTTTATCAATTTTATTTTTTATTGAGAAATATATGTGAAATAGCTAGCTATATATTCTTAAAGTAGGAAGCCTGGTCAGGGTTATTAAACAGGTTTACGAGTCTGAATGTTGTTGGTTCTTAAGTTTGTATTATGAAAGTTTTGTATGCTTATGTAATCATATCTAAGACAGGCCAGATAGAACATAGATTGGCAACATCAGGCAAGACAGAATATAGATTGGCAACATCATGCCAAATATTTAGGATGAAATTTTTGGACCCTTTTGGTGTATTTGGTCATAGAAATGATTGTTTCACTTATTTTCAGCATCAAATTCTGTTAATACTAAACCTTGATCTAGTCCATCTAATGTCTATGGCTATGGCTTTCAAACTTAATTCAATTCTTACTTACAGCAATTAGTCTAGTCAGTATTATTCTCTTGTTTGCTTATGCATTTGGCGAATTAGACCATGCACTCAAAGTGGTCTTATCCTTTTGGCGAATTAGACCAAGCACTCAAGGTGGTCTTAGTAGCTAATTCTGAATTTTCTCAGTCACACTCACACTAGACAGACCATCTAGCATCACACTTCTCTTCCCCTTTCTAATGAAGCATGCAGGTTTTATATCTATTTCCTATGATGTTAAACTATGTGGTATGTTGGTATTCCTGTGGATGGAAGGCAGTGGGTTAAAGTCCAAAGAAGCATGCATACCTTAAACCTAAGGTGGGTTATACTGCAGGAATCACCACTTCATTCTATGTAACTATGTATTCATCTTCTATTTGTGTTAATGCATCAATTAAAGAGTTAAAAGTAAGTGAAAACTGATTCAGATAATGGTGAGTTTAATTTGTGTTGTAAAATGATGGTAATTGGTCGGTTGTCAAACAAAAGTTTATGAAGGCTGGCATTAATGGAATTTGACAATGCATGTAGGATCAAGGTCATCACATTTTTTAACCTACTGATATGCCAAATTGAGTCGTGAAATCCCACATGTAACCTTCTCCATGACAAGAATGTAGATCGTTACTTACAATTCGATGGCCTGATATTTTATATATATATATATATATATATATATATATATATATGAGAGCACATACCTGAAGGAGAGTCTTAGAAACAATGAGCATATCAGGAGTTTTGACAGTCTTAGAAACAATGGGCATATCCGAATTTTAACCATCCAGTCACACAAAGGGCATATCTAATGTTTAACCACATAGGCACACATCTTGCAAATGCCACAGGACAACGGGCAGGTAAACTAAGAAAGTCTCCTTGTAGAATTCTGTCAAATTGATATGTTCAAACTACTCAACTAAACCTTAGTGAAACTAAACAGTTTTATTTTTTCATATATTTAAAGACCGAGTTGTGGTCTTGGAACTCCTTAACAATGAATTACTATTGCGATTCTGAGCCATCACCCCCCTTTTTGAGAACTTGAAAAGGACCATTGTTGCATTCCAATATGGCCTAGAATTCATGATTTGGGGTTGTTATTTTGAACATAATTATCTTTTGTCCTCCTTTAACATTGAAAAGTTCCCAGAATTGCTTATTGCATTCTCATAATTAATCATACTATGACCAGAACTACTTCGCATTGATTGTGAGGAGGGTAATCCTACCCATATGTAGGAACCAAATAATGACTTATGGATGTTTACTTGCTAAGATTTCACAAATTTGCTTGGAATGTGCCCAAAATGCTAATAAGTCATGCCTAGAACTTATACATTATGGGATAGGTCCTTCTGATTGTTATTCACATTACATTTACCTCAAAATGCTTCTTCTTATGCTCAAACTTGTGAGAAACTTATTAAGTTGTAATATCAACACAATAGATTTTTAGAAAATGAGTCAAATTTCAATGATTTGGGGCATCATCATTGTTTTCTGTTGCTTTTTTTTTTCTCTTAATGTTAATTTGAAAATATATATTCCTAAGAATATATTTTTTCACATTTCAAGTTGACTCAATGGAGAAGTTGGATCCATTGATGTAAGCATGCAGTGACCTTGGAGTAGCTACTAAACAAAAAAATATTCATGAAGTAGGCATTATTCCTCTATTTTCCTGGTACCATCAGGTATTATGTTGTTTCCATAGGAAATGCCAACAGTTCTGAAAATCATACAAGTATAACCATAGGGCTGTTTAAAACCAAATAGATCTACTAGGAAAAGTTTGCAGTTAGATTTAGTGCTCTTCCTGCCCATATTTACTACTAAAAAACATCCTTGTTTTGCTGCCAATCTGCTACCAGTTTATAGGCCTCCAAAAATGTAAGAAGTCATGCTGTAGATGGGTATTTGTAGGCTTTGAGTCTTCCATAAATCCAAGGAATAACACACTTATAAACATGTCTAAAAAGGCATCATCAGTCTGCTCTGTCACTGCTATTTTGTCCAAAATTTTCTAGAGCAAAACCTAAAAACATCCTTGTAGCTGTTGCCCTTAATGTCCTCTCTACAATGTGCCACATTTAGTATTTCCTACCCAAACTGCTATCTTCAAACCAATAGTCAACTCTATTCTGCTAGTATGAGTGATGAACTAGGGTTCCAGAATACATACTTGAATTACATCCTAAACTCTAGAAAGAGGCTTACAATGTCATCATATCCACATAATTTAGCCAAATGCTCAGGGACAAGGGTGCCGTCCAAATCATCCCTCAAACATCAGATATTGTGTTGTTTCCATGTTTTTCAATGTTAAGTTTCTATTTAATGTAGAAACTCATGGTCTACAACAATAAATATTTTCAATTGTTCTGATATTAAGTATTTTTTTCACTAAAATGCTTTGGACTCTTTTGCAACGCTTCAATAGAGAGCGGAATAAAACTAATTTATGGATTATGTCCTTAGACATGAGGATCATCTTACCTTATATGGATTTGGTTTGTTGTTTGCTAGAATGGGAGAAAAATCACATGTTTGGTGCAGGATCATTATTGTTTTTCCAATCTAGTCTTGAATTTAAATTCTACACTAAAGTATTATCTATGGATTGTCTAGTATCTTAAAGAACATGTTAGAATCTCCCATTATGGTTTTCAATAAGAGAGTTATGTTTATGATAAATTTAGATTGTAATTTAGATATTTGTTAAAGTCACATATATTAACTTGTATTGCTCCCAAGTTTGAGTTTTTTTGTGTTGTTATCTTATGAGGCTTCCTTTGCATCCCTAGAACATGATGTTGGTTGGGAATTACTTTTGGCTCCTATAGGTCATTGATAAGTAATTTTCATAATCTCACACAAATGTCCCATGTTTTGCAGCATATTCCTCTACTTTGGTTCCCTTCAAGCATGAGTATTGAAAAGGATTGTTCAATACCCAACCTGAAATAAATATTCATATGATTTTAATATTTTATAACCCCTGGTACTATTTGTCAATTCAGTAATGGTTTTTTAGTGTCTTGTTTGAATTCATTCTTCTTCTTCTCTTTTAGAATTAGGTCTATTCATGATGAAATTGGCCCATAAATATATCAATCTATCAAACTCTTAAGGCTGAATAATCAGAAAATTTTTATCTGCCCTTGACAACTTAGTTAGAAATACTAGTTACTATACTATGCATGTTTGCGAATGGAAGGAAAAAAGCATCTGCAAATTGTTTTAGTAATTAGTATAAAGTATTATCTAATTACTAGTAGTAACCGGGGGAGTTACCCTCTTTTCATTGAAGTTTCATATCTATCATCTATAGTTATCAGATTTCATATATAATGACCTATATATTGTTATAAACATAAATGAAATGCTTAACTCTAACATCAGAAAATATTTCTCATGTTTCTTGAATTCTTTGTCAAATTGGTTTTGAGCCTTGACATGCTTCTCTAGTGATATTTGGTAAAGGAGGATGCAACTTTAAGCATGGTTCTGACAATTTTATTTTGAACTCATCAGAATGTGGGAATTGAAGAAGCAAATCCATAGTGCCACTGCTCTCTGCCAGAAATGTGGAGAGTACTCCTTCAAAATCAGTGGAAAAATCTAATAAAACCAACAAAGAGTTAAGTGAATCTTAGGTTTCTGAATTCTCATGAGAGAGTAAGGCAGAAACGTAGTGGGAGACATTAAAAGATGGAAGTAGTCAGCCAACCAAAATATCTTCGAAGAGAAAGCAGGGAAGTAAGGATCAGTCCAATAATGGTTCAACCCGTAGAAGGAAAATCCTGGGTGAAGAAAATATGGATGGTACTAAGACACAAGATGAAGAAAATATTCTTAACTCTAATGCTAAAACGAGGCTTAAAACAGAAATCATTTCCTATTTTCCAACACGCATGTCAATGAAATCATTTCTCCACTAGCAGATGGCAATAGTAAAAAACAGAGCTTATCAAAATTCTGAGTTTGTTCTATTTAAAAGGTAGTTAGATTTAAGTTTTGTTTTGATCACATTGTTGTTTCTGCCATTCCATATTCAATCCAAGCTTGTGTATCCTGTCAGAATGCCTTTAGTATAGCCTGGCATAATGGTACGCAAGATCTGTCAGTTACCCTCTATTTATATGTATATTTGGATCCATCCAAGCCAAAATTAATTTATATGACCAATTGGGACCAATTTTTTAATATGAAAAACAAATGCATAGACATGGATAGAGATATGAATGGATTAAATGCACATTGTTAGAGTGAAAACAAGACAGGCATAGGGATGCACTCAGGCATAACTCAAATGATAATCATGTTACCATAGAGAAGCAAATAAACATTACTACAAGTATTTACCTGAGACCATGGAAGTAAAATTTAAATATAAATGACAGAAACATAAATCTCGATATATAATCCCAAAATAAATTCATGCAGTCAGTAGTCAGGCTCTGCAACTTTGGCACAGGCAATTTTCCAAAGCTGTTAATACAAAAAAAAAAAAAATATTACTAGTCAAGTATCAGTTATATTGCTTAGATGTCACAATCAAATCTTAATTATATTGACCAGAGGTTATGTCCCTCAACTCATTTGCATGCTCTCTCCCATAACCAACGATTATGTGGCTGGTGCTACAAGACCCAAATTCTAGATCTCTTCATACAAAGAAAAATTGGCATAGCTCAAAACCCTCCAAAGCTCCACCCTGCACTGGGAGGAATTAAATCCTTTGCCTTGCTTATTAAAAAAATATCAGTGCCACCCAATTGGCAATAATACCTCGCAAGCTATCAAATTATTAAAGTTGTTATTAGCCATCCTACTTTATTACGATTATTCTCAAAGGACCACCAAAACCATTGGGAAATTAACAGGGTTGGATGTCTTAAAAATATTGAGTGAACCTTGTATATGGGTTTGACAGGAAATCATATCCATTACATAATGGGGAAAACTACAAACTCAACATATCCCAAAGGGACTTCAGAGTTCATGCAAGACGGCTAAGAGAATTTTATCTTCCCTCGTCTCTATGAAAACCAGGACGAACATTAAAAAATTAGGAGAGTGGGAAAATGAACAATGAACATTTTATCTGTTTCAAAAATCCATTGATAATGACCAATTATAAAACCCAGATTCACAAAATTGTCTTAGTGGGAAGTTCTACAGGAATAGCCAAAGTGCAGGAGTTGCTTAAAGATTTCTTCCATGGAGAAAAGGAGTACTGTAAGGCCATCCAATCTAATGAGGTAAACCTCATACTTTGAGAAGTCACTCACCTTAGTCCAGAAGTATTCCAACAATATCTAACCATACCTTCATATTCAAGGAAACTATTAGATATAATCCTTAGAAGTTGAGATAAGATAGAATTTATGAGACAATCATGTCATGTATACAGAATTCATGAGATTTGGCACTAATTGTGGATAAGATGAAAGATTGGCTCAAATGCAATATCTGAAAGACTAACTTTTGTAGAAATACTCGAGTAAATGTGAGCATTTGAGGAATGAAATGTATGTGTGAGATCTTCCATTTGGAATACTATCTAGATTTCATTTACTATCTCTATCATCAACACCTTGGCGTGTTCCATGTTCTGCCTCTGAATGTAACGTAACATGCTGCAAATGCAAATTAACATTCCCTACTTTTTTTTTGAAAAATACATCCTATATTCTTAGAAAAATATTTACAAAAAGAAATGCAGAAAATGACTAAAGAAGAAATAACTTGTAAGCAACTATGTAGCATATAAATTGCACTCTTGACATCTTTGTGAACCAACATGCCATTCTTCTACCTTTACAAGCTATGGGAGAGAGCTATCAATCATGGAGACTATAGTTTGCCTCTAGAAATGATATCCTTTTTTTAAGAATACTTGATTTAAATAAATTTGTGATATAAGATGATAAAAAGGAAAAATAAAGTATGACAAGTTTGTTCTGGTGAAGTAAAGAAGACAACCTCTACTAAATTTGTGCCTTTAAAGGGGACAACCATCAAAACTTCCTTTCCATGTGTTGGATTAAACCCAAAGTAATCCTTACACGTGTTGGATTAAACCCAAAGTGAGGGGAGTAGTTGATTTGGTGACAATGATAACTCTTCTCAAGAATCTGGAATATGGATTGTGTCAAAATATCAGGAATCTTGAATCATCCTTTCTTTCCCTTGATTTTGCTCATGTCTACAGAGAATACAACAAGAAGGCAAATGGCTTATCCAATGAGGCACTCTCTATGGCATCTGGCCTCTTACAGTTCACTGAAATATGTGAAGGTGAAATAGTGGGGAATGGATCGATGAAGCTCTTTTAATTTGAGTCTTTGACATATTTGATGTTTATTTTTTCAAGAGTGACATAATTTAGATTTTTTACATCCTTTGGATGTCTGAGGTAGATGTTGATCGCCTATTGTATCAGTTTCTTGGCAGGTCCATAAGTACCTCCCTGGATAAGCCATGACTGGGTTCTTCTTGTATTCCCTTGTAGACATATTTTGATGTCAAGATGAAGATGGGATGTATTCCTTGGTATTTTGATCTTGGTGGTGAATTTGGTTATCTAACCTCTCAATGTATCTATCTAGAAGAGTCTCTGAACTAGATGTCTTTATATAAAGTTTCATAATTCATTTTTGGCATATTATAACCTTAAAAACACATTTTATGCATCCAATTATATGCCCCTTGCTTACAACCTAAAAGGTGACCAATCCAATGTTGACAGAGAATATTTCATACCATATCTTCTACATAGCTAAATTATTTAATAGAAGAAGAGTAATTTCATAACTGTATTTAATACTAATTGTCATTACATGAAGTTTGATAATTCATTTTTTTCAAATTATATAACATTTATAAAACATGTTATGCCTTCTATAGTATATGTTCCTTGTTTACCAAAAGGTGACCAGTCTAATGTTATGTTAACAAAGGATGTGTCATCACATATCTTCTACATAGCTAAAAACTTGTCTGAGAGTAATTCTAGCACTGTCTACATTAGTTTGACTAGGTCTACAATGTTGATGATAAAAGGAGTATGCATATTAAGATTATGATGTGAAATTAAATGCCTCCCTTCCAAAATCTTGTCAATTTCTCTTTGTTATCTGTCATTAGAGCTACAATACCTGTTCACACTAATGTGAGAGATTTAGGTCGCTTAAAGTGTTATGGCTGCAATTTCGTTGTGTTGTTGAGTTGTCGAAGCTCTACAAACTACATAATCTTCAACCATTTGGATGCAAAATTGATCTCAAAGATCTAGGGAGTGAATTTAAGAGTTGTTGCATTTATGTAGGAATTTTTCAAAATGGTTTACTTGAGATTTGTGAGTGACTATTGAACAAATTTATCTCTCCTTGGACCATTCTTCATTTATTAGGTGAGTTCACTTATTACTAAGTTTTTTTTCTTACCCCAAGGCCAAACACCATGTAGAATAGGGCTTAGGCTTGCAGGTTGGGAATATTACTCAATTAATATGTTTTTATCATTTCCTAGAGTGGATTGTAATGCTTGGGGCATTTCCATAAAAAAGAACAAGACTAAATTCCAAAAAGAACAAAGAACTATGATCACCTCTATGTTTTTTCATCTCTTGTTTTGATCACCTTTTGATCTTTTGCAGGTACATTGAAGCTGACTCTTCAGTTTGGGGAGGGCTATTTGAATAATCCACTAACAATACATTTTGCTTCAAGGTGTTTCATCCCGATAGTAAGATTTCTTCATCCTTTTTAGATATTTGAATTGAAAGTGCATACTTTGCTTCCTAGCTCTTTGTTTTATTAATGAACTAATATGCATGTGTGAATTTGAATTACTTTTTGTTTTTCATTTATTTATGGTTGCACTCACCTCATTTCGTAGCCTTATTATATCCAAAATTTTGAAAAAAATGTTATAATTTTATTCATTTCTTACCCAACTAAAAGGTACACATGGATGTAAATGCAGATGGATCCAAGTGATCTTGTGGACTTTGGAATTTTTATTGGTGAAGAGAATTGTCCCGTTGGCACAGTCCAGTGTCAAAAAGGTTGTACATATGCTGATATCCATTATGAAATTCTGAATGATGAAGTCATTCAATGTCCTTTTGAATTTATTATTGGCTCAACTAGATGTCCTTTAAATGCATTGCAAGGGGAAATAAGGAAACTAGTACAACAACAAATGTAGGCATTAAGAGGAAAGTATGCACGATGGTTGCTGATACATTGGAATCAAATGTAATGGAGGGAACAACAATCTCTAAAAACATTGAAGGGAATGTGGAGGAACCTATGCATAAACAACCAAGAGTTGGTAATGTGTCCGAGTCAGTGGAACAAGTTGTGGTTGATCCTAATGTATTGGAATCTTGGAAACATAAAGTGAACATTTTAATGGAAGAGTTTGTCAAGGAGAAGCTAACAATAAAGGTATATTTAGAAAGTGGAAAACCTAATATAAAGATCTATTATGAAATCTGTGGAATTGATTATGGAATGGGGGAAGTATCCTTGGTAGCGCGAACAATTCGTAACTTCAAAAACAATCATATGAAAACAGGGTCCCATCAACGTCAAATTTCAATGTTGGGAATTAATGACATGTGTGAAATTCTTTCAGGTAACAAAGAAAAGCAAACAACAGTGGCTAGAGATCAACTTGAGATTGATCAAGTAATCAAACTTCTACATGATTTCAACCAAACGCAAGAGCCTAATTTGTTTAAGGTGGTGGAAGCAACACTTGCAAACTACGAGGACAAGAAAAAAGTAAGAGTGGAATCTACACGATGCAATAGATGGTTCTCTTTGGTGCCGACAAGTGGTAATATTGTCAGTTCTCTAAATGAACGCATGAAATCAAAGAAGCACACTACTAATACTACAGTTGAGGCTTCACATGATAGAGTTGTGTTGAGGAGTGGAACAGTTGGGAGACCGAAGAAGCCTACCAATGAAAAGTCCCAACAAAGTTTGTCTAAGTTCTTGATCCTATCACTACCATTACCATTACATGGGGCTTCTACATGTCCACATCCTTCTACTTTAGGTCTGGAAATTACCCAAGTTTTAATTTAATTTGAATTTGAATATGCACATTACTTTATTTATTATTACTTGTTAGTAGCAGTTAGTATATCATTAACCAATGTGTTTTTTATGATCTTGTTCTAGGACAAATACCTCCCTCAATATTATTATGTTGGGGGTATTGGGATCCCTATTGGGGAGATATTGGACACAGAGGTTCTAATGGATGACCAACGTGATGGAAAAATGTGGGCCATAGAGAAACATACCAGGAGAACACTAAATTATCATGGTATTGAATGTAGTATTAATGGTACATACAAGCATATTCATTGCAAGAGGGTTTCTGAAACATGAATACCTTTTGATTCATTGACATGCAATTTTTGTAAGATTATACCTAATTGTGATGACTTTTGAATGCGATTATATCGCGAATCAAGGAGAAACATGAAAAGACATGGGAGAGCTACAAGGAAAGGGAGAAGGTTGAACCATTTGACTCAAACTGAACTCAAAATTGTTGCAAGAGAAGCAAATGCTACACATAGGTTAATAATGCGATCTCTTTCATGGGAGAGGAAAAAGGTTGCTACACTGTCTATAAGAACAAGGTCTCTAAGGGAAAAGTTGTTTGAATCTGCAGGAAGGAAGGATGTGTTTAGGTTTTGCAAGGATGTGTGTGAGGCTCATAAGCAAGGAAAATTACAAGGTAAAGATGTAGTTTGGGAATTTGTTTAAGATATATTTCATAACCTAGTTTGTTTAAAGTTGGGTAGAAGGTATAGTGCATCCACTCAATCCATTTATGAGATGATTAAGTGATGGGGAGGTCCTAGATTACATAGCTTTATTAGCTTGAATATAGATGGCCCTTCGATATCCACGACTTTAAGGCAAGTTAGAAAATCATTGACATATATCCTAGGGGAGCAAGAGTACATTTTTGAGACAATCAGAAAATTTTATGCTTCCTATAAAGCCAAACATGGTATAGAGGGACCAATTCCCGTATGCCTTGCTGAAGATGAAACTGTTGTGAAAAAATATGTAAGGTGGGTAGCAAAAAGTGATACATTGGTGGTTTTTTGTGGTAAGAAAGAAGAACATAAGTGCCAATCACATTTCTTGGTGACAGTTAGTGAGGGCACTGCAGGATATGAGATTATTACAGATGCCTTCAAGAATTGTGTGATTGGCCATTATGCACTTCTTATTATTGCAAACCCTTTACATGAGAAGCTTCCTCATTTGGTTGTTGTGGTTGTTCATCCAATGTGCAATAGGTTTGATGCAAATTTTCTCCATCGACAATGGGAAAAAGTAGAAGACCTATGGAAGAAACATGTGGAATATTTTTTAGGACCTATTATTGGTCATTCCTCAGATGGGGATAGTAGGAGAAGAATGCTTATGCTGAAGGATTATTACTCAACGATAGGCATGAGATATAAAATTCCTTGGGAAGGGTGGAGACTTACTCAGTTTAATGATGGCTTTAAAGTAAGAGGACTTCATGACCAGGATTACATCCACAATGGAAAAAAGCTAGTGAATCCTTTGTTTAGTGGTCGACGAGATATGATTGTTGGAAAAGAGTTGATTAGTTTTAACCATGTAAGAATGGTTTATAACAATTTTAAAGTGGATGACCACAAGCTTAAAATTGAGGATATAGAGAGGATTGATAACCAAAACTGGGGTTCAACACAACATATTGCTTCAAGGCATGTTTATAGGTGCTTGAAAGAAATGAGATGTACAGGTGGCAGGATAGAGAGGACATCGGATACAAAGACCTATCTAGGAATCGTTGCTGACTATATTGATATTTTTTTGTCTCCTAGTTTAACTCTTTGGGAAACAGTGCTAAATTCTTCAAGAGTCCATCATTTCTTCACCTTATGGCTATGTTGGGTCAGAGAACAGGAAAATACTAATGTCAACATTAATTTCATTAGTAGAAAGGCATATCAAGATGTGAAAATTTCTTGCCACTTTGTGGTTTTGTTGACGAGATTATTTCGTGATCAATACGCTAACTTACCATGTGCATTGCACCTGACTGGGTCAGACGTATGTGAGAACTTCTTTAGCAAAGTCGGTGGCATGGTTGGAGTAGAGAGGGCATATGATTTTGCTGACTTAATTCATGCTATCGGAACCCTTAATAGAGTTTCTAAAGAAGAATTGATTCCCAAAGGGCTTCGTTTCAATAAATCTCATAAGAAACAAATGAGTATCTAGAACAAATTGCATCAACAAACAGTAGAGAAAGGTGATGTCTTGTCACAATATGATTCAATTTCCTCCGATAATAAAATTATAGAAGCTCTCAAGATAGGATTGGAGGATGCACAGGAAATTTTACAAGGTCTTGGCATGCAACCAAAAAGACACATAGAATGTTCCTGGTGGTTTAAACCATGGATAGAGGAACACAATATTCCAACATTTGAAGATGTGGATGAAGTAGTTGATAATTCTCCACCGGGTCATTCGACATCCATATTCCAATCTTTGTCTTTTATGGTACTCAATGATAGTGTATTGAAAATGATGGAAAGTGAGTGGAGGCACGAGTTGGATGGAATTTTAGATTCCGTTGATGAAAATGTAAACATATCTACCAAACCAGTGGTTGATCTCAATGGAAAGGACATGTACAAATATTGTTTGGTTAGTCAATTGAATAGAAACCCGACATTATCGAAAGATAGATTGACTAAAGTGAGGAATGACGTATACTTTAGGAGAGATGAGAGGGCCCCCAAAAAGGGTGTTGCAATTGGTTTTGGAATTGGATCAGATTGTGCGGTGTTGTTTGAGAGCGAGTCTATAGCTGTAGTTGAACGTACTACAAGAAAAGGTGTATCTCAAAGTACAAAGCATGGTGTTTCTTTTGGGACTTGGTACAATGGAAGAGTTCAAAGAATAAGAAAGAAGGATGGTAATAGGGTGTTTGATTACCATAATGACATTGATCTTTTGGATAAGCCTAAAGGTGTTGAGTTTCAATGTTGTTGGTACAATAGAATAAAGGGGCAACACATGTACAAGTATGATTCAACAGATCATCTATTCATACAACTTGAATCGGTTATAGCAACAAGAAACCTATCATACAATATCAAGAAAGACACATACAAGTTAGAAGAAGGTGACCACATAATTTTTGAGGGTTTCATTAAAAATTTAAATAGGGTGAAGTTTTCAAACCATTCTAATTTATCTTATATTCTTTTGTACTACTGTCTTATAACTTATTTATGAAGTAGTATTTTTTGTATTATTGTTGATTTGTTTGTATAAATTTTATACTCATCTTAATTTATCTTATCCTCAGGTGCGGTGAATGGTTCGGATGTCGAAAAGTTGGGATAACTCTATGTGAAGTTATTGATTTTCAAATATTTCTCTATGCGTTCTTGAAGCATGGTTCTTGAGGGTTGCTGAACTGTTTGCTAGTTCAACAATTATGTTTAATATTACTCTCAAAATGATGAAACTAGTTTTTGTTTGTCAAATTTTGGTGCCCGTGCCCATGTTACTACTTCAATACTTAAATGGAATATTACTTAATGTGTGTTTCTTGAAATGTGTTTTCTAAATTTTTTCTTAAATGGCATATCATGTTCTTCAATTTCATCATGTTTGTGTGGAGTGCATATTAACTCATTAGGAAATTGTGATTGTTGTTGATTCGAAAGATGGCTATGGTGTGGAAATCTCTTGTTATAAAACTCATTGTTGTGCACCTATTGTGGTATGGAGTAGGTATGATTGGTTCTACTTTCTATAACCAATGAATCTTATACATCGATGACAAAAATATATAAAACAATGTACCTTGAGAGAGAGAACATATTATTGGTCTTGTTGGTCCTATAAAGGAGTTGAATGTCCACCTTATATGGTTCACCTTGACCTTTTGGGTTTGTTGTTTGTTTTGTTGTGGCCACCTGGGTTGACTCATGATCACCTCATGATCCTTTATCTTACTTTTTCCATAGGTGATGTTTATTAATGTTTTGATACTTTACCTTAAGGAGCGTTACTGAGCTCTCTCCCTCTGTGTGATCTTTGCACTATCTTTGTTGATGCTCCATGTGATATCTTGCTGCACCATCCTCGTGACTGGGCTTTCCTTATTACACCTTCCATGTGGTCACTTTGCACCAGCGTGACCATGAATATGTTGGATTTTGGGTCCTCCCCCAGCGTGACTGTGGCCTGTTTCTTGGGTGGACTGTGGGTTCTTCCATAGTGTAACCGTGAGTTTGTTTCTTGGTGGAATGTGGATCCTTCATCAGCGTGACCATGATTTGTTTCTTTGCACTTTCTTGGTGGACTGTGGCTCCTTCAACAAGGCTAAAAAACCTGTTCCTTAAGGATACCTTGAGAGGTCCTTATCCAGCATCACTATGATCTGTTTTATTGGGTGGAATTTGGGTCATTCACCAGTGTGAAAGTGATTTGTTTCTTGGTGGACTGTGGGTGCTTCACCAGCATGAATATGATCTATTTTCTTGAGTGGACTTTGGGTCCTTCCCCAACGTAGCCGTGATCTATTTTCTTGGTGGACTATGTGTCCTTCTCCAGCATGACCATGATCTGTTTTCTCGGGTGGACTATGGGTCCTTCCCTAGCATGACCATGAGGTGACCATGAGCCTATTTTCTTATGTGGACTATGGGGTCTTCCCCAGTGTGACATTGAGTTTCACTTTGTGGGTGGACTCTGTTTTTTCAAGCATGACTGTGCAAAGTATGCTTGTGTGTCTCTACAGTATGTGACCGCATCCTTCCCCAGCATGACTGTGTTAACAGATTGACTGTACTAGGTATGAATGTGATTGTTGACTAAGAAGTATGGGTTATTATGTTTTTCATATGCTTATGCTTTGACCCTATATGGATCTCTCACAAGGTGCATAAATTGTTTGTCTATATTCCTTGTCACTTCGCTGACAAGATCAAATCTGAAAAATCTGAGTATATGCTTGATTCAAATATTGGTTATGATTGTTTACTATTGATATCTATTCTACATTACCTTATCATGTTGTTATTGTACATGGCATTTGATGATTCTCGAGGACGAACTTTAACACAATGAATAATGGATTGTTAAGTTGAAAGAGATGAAAACTATGTTTGTTTGGTTTTATTGAAAAGTATTGGTTTTCTTGAAAACTATAGGAAGCTTACTTTATAATTATCTTTTCCTTTTACTTTATAATTTTCTTGAAAAGCACTTGCAGGTCTCAAGGTGAACAATGAGGTTCTTTTATGGTGGATACGACCCCTGTATTAAATTATATGCAAATGGATATTTAAATAGGGTTTATGTTCAAGAATCTCTTCATGCAAATGTTACAAGGATTCCTTTCAAATGGGCAATCTACAAGTGGGTATCTGTATTCTAATATCTAATAAGGTCATGTTATTTGTGATTCTAGATCATTTTAACTCTGGATATATTGGGATACAAAATATTTGAGGGGAAAATCTCTTCACTCCTTATACTTTCTGGGTAGCAGACCTTGGTCATGTGATGTGGTCAGGGAAAGGCAGCTCATTTTCCAAATCCTCTGAATTTCTCAAATCCTCTTATTGTGAGGGACTTTGACCCAAATTCCTGTACATGAGCATATGGCATGAATATATTTGAATTGCAAGAATGGAAAAAGTAGGACATGATCAGGATCTATCATAAATGGAAAAACATGGTAAGTATACATTGACATTTTACTTTTGTTATCCTGGTGCTTTATTTGTGGTCTCTACAATGAAGTGACATTAGCATTTGGTTTTGTCTAAAAATGACTGTGATGATTTTTATCTTAGAACAAGGACAGACAACTGTGGAGACTAGGCAGCCTGCCACTTGGGCTGATCACCTTTTACAACCTTAATTATGCACTAGGAGAACCCCTAATATTTAATGCCCTGGTGACATTCAACTTGAGAAAAGGAAAAAATTGCATAAATAGAAATTTGTTTTATTTTCCAACCCCCATAAAGGACTTTTCTACATTGATCGGCATTCCATTAGCCAGACAATATAGGTCCAGTACTTCTCTTAAATTTTTAGCATCTTTGTGCAAACCATCACAAAACAGAAGAATATCATCCACAAACAAAAGATGAGACAAAAATAATTTGGTTCCCACCTTTATACCTCTAAAAGCCCCTAATTTTTTGGCCTCTAAAAGAGCTTTGTTAAGCCCTTCCGCTACCTCAATTGAATGAAAAGCTTCCTGAGCCACCCATACAACCTTATGAATATACCATCCAGTGAACTATTTAAATTGTTCTTAGAGAATGGACCTATATGGCAGAGCCTTTATCCATTTAGCAATTACTTTTGAACTAGTTTTATAGATACATTTACACAGTGAAATTGGCTTGAATTCTTCAGAACTAATACGATTATCAAACTTAGGGACAAGGGCTATAGAAGTGGACATGAAAGTTGTCACCATCTTACCAGAAACCCCAGATTCCTTGAGAACCCTTAAGATATTTTCCTACCAACACCTCATAAAATATTAGCAAAACTCTATTGGCCATCCATCTAGGTTGGGGTTTTTGTCTTTTTAAAGAATGCAAAATCTCCTGAAGCTCATCTTTTGTTACCTTCTCCAACAAAGTTACAATGTCCTCCTTAGAGACAAAGCTCGGGAATAGTGTTGCAATTTTACAACTTTTGCTATTGTAGCTTTATTATGTTCCTTATAGAGACCATTGAAATGGGCAACCCCAACCTTGGATAGGTCCTCAAAAGTGATTCATTCCTGAGAGTAGAGAAGGACTTTTAATATCCAGATTTGGCAGGAAGAAGAGTACAACGACCAGGAAACAGTTGCAGGAGGCTGTGCCAACTTGGTGGAGGTTTAAGAGTTGTAGGGACAGTCGTACAGGGCTGGTCGTACAACAAGCCTTAGGCCATTTTCTATAGGCCATATAGGGCAGCAGTAGGTGCAGGGGTTCTTTTTGGGGCAGATTTGTAGCAAGAAGATTTTCTCAAGGAAACAAATTTGCTAGATTTGATGTAGATTGTATTTTCTTCATTGGGCCATTTTCCCAGTAAGGGAGCCCTTACATGCTTGTATATTATTTTAATAAAAAACATATTTAAAGGGCATACATTTTTTGTATGTGTTATTGAGAAGGTTTGTTTTCCATTTTACTTCCATTGTTTATATCTGTTAACAAATTTTAGTTAGTTTAAATTATTTAATTAGTTGTGATTTAATTCTTGAAGGAAATCACTAGGAAATAATTATCTAGGTGGACGGTATTAGAAAAATTAACACTTAGCAGTCCCATTGATCTGTTTGTGGTCACTTGTGGGACATGGATAAATTTATGGTGTCATTGATGTCAACCTCGTAATGGAATATTGTTTGACATAGTGTCATTGATGACAAGTTGTTTGTGTAGTATGACAAAAATCGTATGGTCAAGGTGTGATGGTTAATCAAGCTGGACAGTCGGTGTGAAGAGTTTAATAGGTTCATGATGTCTCGTGGCAGTTTGAAAGGCATTTGGTTAAGGAGTGCCTATTTAAGATTGAAGCAGAGCAGTTCAGGTACCCCTATTCAGTTTCGATACTCATCCTCATACATTAACATAGTTGTGCACCTCTTGTTGGAAATCAGGCATGTTGGTTTTGTGTGCCCATGGATCGACATGGATCTCATCCATTGGATCATATCCAAGTGTCATCGCTCAAGTGCTAGCCTCTAGTCAAAGTGTGGTCAAAGTGCTGAGTTTATGGATTATAGGAATGGTGTTTGAGCGATCTTGGCTCACATTGAAACTAATAGGTCCACATACAAACTATATTGGTTCTTGGCATGGTCTAGGCCTTGGCTATAATCCTAGTGTTAGTCGGACATATATTGCAAAGGCAACACTGAGTAGCATATTTTGGTAGTTAGAGTGAGTCTTTTCCACACTATGCGATTAGAAAAATTTTGAGTTCCTATAGTTATGTCTCTTTGATTTCAGTAGTACCAGATCTTGTTTCCTATAGTCATTTCATTCTCTTCTAGTAATGAATCAATATTCTAATGTTGAAATTATTTAGACAATCATTGCTTCTTGACAATCTTGTTTAATTTCTTTCCATGTATGAATGGTTTGACCTCCAAGTCCCATGAGCCATCTCAATGTTGTTGTTTGCATTCTTCAATGTGACATGAAGCAATAGGTCTATTCAAAACCAAACAAATATACTAGGACAAGTTTGCAGTCATATTTAGTGCTCTTCCTGCCCATATTTACTACTGAAAACATCCTTGTTTTGCTGCCAATCTGCTACTAGTTTACAGGCCTCTAGAAATGTAAGAAGTCATGTTGTAGATGGGTATTTGTAGGCTTTGAGTCTTCCATAAATACAAGGAATAGAACACTTATAGACATGTCTGAAAAGGCATCATCAGTCTGCTCTGTCACTGCTATTTTGTCCAAAATTTTATGGAGCAAAACCTAAAAACATCCTTGTAGCTGCTACCCTTAATATCCTCTCTACAATGTGCCACATTTAGTATTTCCTGCCCAAACTGCTATATTCAAACCGGCATTCAACTCTATTCTGCTAGTATGAGTGATGAATTAGGGTTCTAGAATACATACTTGAATTACATCCTAAACTCTAGAAAGAGGCTTACAATGTCATCATATCCACATAAGTTATCCAAATGCTCAGGGACAAGGGTGCCATCCAAATCATCCCTCAAACACCAATACACCATAAGAAATCCAAATCATCCCTCAAACACCAATACACCATGAAAACCATCCATGCCTTTCAATAATTTTGAGTGTATGTTATCCAAAATACCATATCAGCTCAAAAGGCTAGGGCACTCTATCAATGTCGCATAAGAAAATATGTACAAGAAGAAAGTAATCGAGATATAACTTCAAGAAAATCATCCAGATGAGAATATATTAATATTGAAGCATCAAGCAAAAACAACATTCCATGGCTACTAGTGTGAAGATCTATCAATTCCAGAACATCATCAATCACTAGGGCACCATCACAAAGAAGCAAGGATCTAACATCGAAGAACATAGGCCACCCAAATCTCCATCAACATGTCACTCCTTGCTGAAGCATGTGAAAAAATTCGCGTGTGGGCACCCATGAAAAATGGGGGGTAACAACTAGCATGGAGTAGGAGATTCTTAGTAACCTTGGTTCTTTCTAAGTTTGTATTCTATAGGTGACAGGTGTTTTCTGTTAAAAACCTTTTGCATCTATACTTGAAGCTATATGACCCAAATTCCAATGTATTTGATTCTCCTGTGACTTTTCTGTTCTTTGCTTAATCTTTTAGCACTTGAGGCAAAATCTCAAAGTTGTTTGATGATGAAACCTTTTTAGCAATTGGAGAAAGGAAGTATGCATCTGATGTAAGGTTCCAATCCTGAGTAGTCTCTGCCTCATTTTTCTATACATGACCAACTTTAAACTGAACTGACTTGTCTCCACTAAGTAGCCTGTTTTTTATCTCCTTATCAAAAACAACCAATGCATCTCCTGTGTCTTTTCTGTTCTTGCCTCAGTTTGTTAGCACTTGATGAAAATATCCCTAAGCCTTGTAATGATGAACCTTTTTAGTAATTGGAAAAAGGGGTCCATAGGAGTGTGGTCTAGTGGAAAGCAGCAAGGTAATCGGGCTTGTATTAACATGCAGACCTAGGTTTAGAGCCCCCCAAGTGGGCTCCGATGAGGCCAAGTGCGAGTCATGGGTGACTTTGAGTGCAAGTGCAAGTCCTGGGTGTGTACTTGAAGCTATATGACCCAAATTCCAATGTATTTGATTCTCCTGTGACTTTTATGTTCTTTCCTACCCAAAATCATGGGGAAGTGTCAACTTGGTAGTCTGTATTCACAACAATCTCCTAAATTGGCATTTAGTTTTTATGTTAATATGGTAGCATGATGAAGATAAGATTTTGCATGGGATTTGAGTGATGGAATAATTTTGATATTTGTTTTTTATGTCATTGGGCTTCTTCCTCATCTAGGCCCAACAGCACAGGGAAGCTCCATTTTAGTGATTTTGTCTTCATAAAAAAGAGGAATTGCCTATTTGTTCCACAGTTAAATTTCTCAGATCTTATTTGTAAAATCTCATTGTTTTGGCTATACAAATCTTGAATATCCATTGTAGTTGCCAAAAATAATAAGCCCACTAAAGGCACAAAATAGAGGGTAAATTGGTATTTGTCATAGAGTGCGGACTTAATTATTTAAATGTTTATCTATATTACAAGAAATGATTAGAAGATCAAATACAAATTGGCATTTAGTTATTTTATGTTGATATATCCCTGTGATAATGATAAAAATTAGTATGGGCTTATGGGTGATAGAATTATTTCTTCTTGTTATGGTATGGTCTTTAGTGATGGAATATTGTTTTTGTCACTCAAGGTTTCAGAGTTCCAACTGGGGGAATTGAGTGAACTTAGTGAAGAGTTTGGTGTTGATTCCCTAGTGGTCCAGTGTGAGCATATGAAGGATGCACTCAAAGACATGCCTCTAAGGAAGGATCATATATTGGAATTACTCCATTCCAGTCCTGTAACCTTTTTGCGGAACTACCCAACTTTCTCATCTGACTTGCCAATTGATGTGCAAAAGCTGAAAAATTTGCTTGAAACTAGAAAATACAGTGATGTTGATGTTTACATTGAGGGGCATGGTCTAGTTGTCCAAGCACACAAACTTGTTTTGAGTGTCTGGAGTGTTCCTTTTGCCAAGGTTATATTCTCAACTTGCTTTCCTTAGATCCTATTTTCATTTTCCATTAGTATATTATAAATATGATATTTTATTGATTGCAGTCCTTTATGGAGGTACCAAAGTTCTGGAACCTATGGGTTTTCATTTAAATCTATCATCGTTTTTGAATGATATATATGTTTGCAAATACTTTATTTTCATATCCAGTTTGGTTATTGAACTGTATACATGTACTGTACCTGCGATACTTGTTAGACTAACATTTCCCTTTTATTTAGAGATTATTAAATGGGACTGAGAAAGTAAGTTGTATTACTTGGCAGATGTTTACAAATGGGATGAGTGAAAGCAATGCCTCAGAATTCTGCTTGAGGGATGATTCTCCTGAAGCATTTTTAGCTATGGTGCACTTCATGTATAGTGGGAAGTTGGATATGGATGAAAGACGGGACTTGGGTTCCTTGTTTATTCCCCTTATTCTACTAGAAGATCAGTTTGGAATTCACCTTCTTCAACAAGAATGCTGTGAATGCTTATTTGAGTGCATCTCAAAAGTGTTATACTTTTCCAACCTCTAAATTATTTTTCATGTCATAGGAGGGGTAGTTTAATTGTGTAAAAGTAGGAGCACAAGAATTGTTGCTTTTGAATATTGCATCATAAAAAATCTCACTTGGACTTTGAGGTAGTGAAAAGGTTACAACTTGCAAGCATTGACGAAATCTTCTATAGCCAAAACTTGCCACAGAGGATGAGGATTTTACAAGGCATACCTACCTTGAGCTTCCAAGGGTTACCTGGTGGTTGGGCATCACGAACATCAAAAAAAAGAAAAAAGGAGTTTTCCTACTTAGGTAGTTACAATTTGGACTTAGTAATTAACACAAGTTTCTCTATACATATATGCAGGGTTGGTGTGGTACTTACTGGAAGCAGCTTCTTCATCAGCCATTGTTTGCATAATACAAAATTGAGATCAGGAATTGTGGGCACATTCAGCAACCATTTAGATGAGTTATTGCAATTTCATTTTGGATTTGAAGCTGACCTTTTGAGTTTTGTGCTTTGCAGGATTCAGTATGTCCAATCCTATAGGTGGTCACCTCAATGCCTTCATGCGGGCCGCTTGAAGAAGTCTATTCAGAAACTTTTTCTAAACATTTTGACTACTGTACTTCTGCCAATGCAAAATTCAAAATGTTAGAGAGGGCCTCATTTATGAAAATACTTAAGGTAGGCTATTGTTTCCAGCTTATGGCAATTCCCTAGAGTGTTCTCCTGTTGTAGGATAGTATTTCTGACAATTCCTCTTTGCATGCTCAATATCCACCCTGATTTTGTAGCATGCATTCGTGAATACAGCAAGGTGACTTGTCTTCCTTTGACAGTCTGGAATGTGGAGACATGGATGAATGAAGTAAACATTTTGAGTTGTGATTATTATGGATTTTGCACCACCCTGATTTGGCAGTGACCTCTAAGGAGAGGGTTTTGGATGCCATTCTAACTTGGGGAACACAAGGAGATAGCCTTCATGGTAGGGAAGGAGAAAATCAGAAGCTAGAAGAATGCAGTCCTAACACACTCTTTGCAGAAAGGATAGAACCAATGAATGAATTGCTTGCTATTGTTCGTTTTCCTCTAATGCCACTTTCTTTACTTCAAAAGGTATAACATACAAGCTATCGATGTTCATAAAAAATTAATTTCAGATAGTATTTTCTTTAGTAATCCTGATATAGAGACTGTGTGATTTTATCGAACTATTAGCATGCACTAGCACTCGACACTTTTCAACTGTGTTGCAGCTGGAGCAGAGCAACCTAAGCAAGCAAATTCCAGTCTTTCATGAGCTGGTTAGTGTGAACACATTATTGATGTAACTTGCGTTTTGATGTAAATCTTGCTTCATGAAATGAAAAATAGAAGTGATGGGAAATTTGCCACGTAAACAGATAATGGAGGTGCTTCAGTACCTAGGGACAGATTCAAGCAATGCAACAAAGGAACATAAGTAAGTCATTATATTAAAATTTATGTTATTTTATGAACCTGTATTTCAATACAAGACTCAAGTGATTAGTTCTTATTTTATGTCATTGCTTTTTGGGATTACTGGCCTTTTATTTTTCTAATTAATAATACTTAATGTCAAAATATATGGCTACAGGCACCTTTCAAAATCATTTGACATAAATAATCAAGAACAGCTAAGTAATTGTATCAGGTTTCAACCAAGACCATCGAGCTTTAAGCAACTCTTGTACATCTGTGATGGTGATCATAATGGATTAATTCATTATGCTGGCACTTCATATGGAAAACACCCATGGATGAATCCTGTGCTAGCAAATGTATTATGTGGAAGTCTCTCGGATATGTTTATTCATGATATAAGGTTGATGTGTATGAGACAGTTTAATTGATCCAATGATAGCAACATGAAATTTTTACACTGTTATACAATAGTATTGTTTATTATAGAGCTGTGTGAAAGATGGGTGTTCATTTTTTATAGGATGTGGAATATAGAGAAAACAAGGTTCATACAGGTTGGCTTGACAGTCAAATTGCAATGCATGTTAGAGCAGAGAGGCCACCTTGGTATCTTTCAGTGGTTGGAGGAGCACTCTATGTAAGCCTTTGAATCAGTTCAAGTTTTGTAAAAGCTTGAGGGACTAGTCACTGTTGTGTTATTGCCTTTGTTTATCATTTACTCGATATTGAGCTCTAACATGCTCATTTTATATCAGAAAGCATCAGCGATGAGTGCCACAATCGTTTCTGAATATATTGGGTATCTTGAGAAAGGACCAATCCCTCCCAAGGTAGGCTGTGTACAGCTTGTACCTTTATGGAAGGAAATTATTACATTGACAGCATAGCTTGTACCTTTATGGAGGGAAATTTGTCAGAGATGTGTCTTATGTGACATTGTGACCCTTTTAACCTTTTAAATTTGTATTAATGTATGTTTTTGAAATGCATAATATCTCTTTGGTAAACTCTGTAGTGTCTATCTGTTTTGCTAATTCGTTTATTATTTCAAAGTAGAATAACAGATATTATTTCACAGTGGAATAGCATAAGCTCTATTTGTATATGGAATTTCATCTTTATTTGTAGATTGAAATGGTAAAGGGAGGATCAGGCAGCTATAGACTAAGGCTTAACCAATCAAAAGTTGAAGCTGAAATACACACACTACATGATGGAGGGCTACTAATGTAGGTGCCTCTCTTTATTTCCTTATGTTTTACATTCATACCATTTGCATTGTATGTTACAAAATAACCTCGGGATATTTGTCCTAACATGGATTTTTTTATTTTTCCCATTTAATTTTGTTGAATTGAATGGGAAAAACAAAATTGAGCCTTCAAAACATTTGAAATGCATAGCAACTGGCCTTATGCAGATATGATAGTTGATATGATAATTTCTCTCAAGTGAAAGGTTTGTTTTTTTGTTGTTGTTCTCTGATAGTTATTTGAACATTGATTTGCTGATATCATTTGACTTCCGTTCTTGCTATGGTAAAATTTCATGGTGCATTACAGTGGCTTCATTTTGAAATTATTTCAGTGTTCTTTCATAATGTTTCTTTTCTGATCAGTCTTAGCCAAGGTCAAGGATATTATAGACTTTATCATAGTAGGTAAATATTTTTGTGTTTGAGGGTCATTTGAGGCATACATGAACACCTGCAAATACTTGGAAGATGGCATAAAATATAATTAAATTGACAGAGTAATAGAAATAGTGAAATATAGTGATAAGGAATGGAGGTGATAATTCTTGTAGTAATTAGCTATACAGTTCTTTGTGGCAAGAAAATTTGTAATGAATAGGATGTTTTTCTTCTAAATATTTGAAAGTGATTATGAATTTCAGAACATGCAAACACCCATGTCTGCAAGAAAGTACAGAACGATAAGAAAAGACACAATTGGAGAAGTGGTAGATAGGGGTGAGTCGAAAGTTCACAATCATCAAGGTTTGCTATAATGAAACATGGTTTTATTAAAATTTCCTTGTTTTCCTACCAACTTGTTAACATTTGTATCATGGGTTGCAATGTTATATTTACAGATGGCACTGTTGCAGGCTTCTGTGAAATGTTGGATGATTATCTTGAGAGAGCAGAAATTCCTGGAGAAGATGAAGGTGAAGAGGAGGGTGCATGGCTTCCTCTTTCTGAAATAAAGTTCTTGCAAATGAAATCATGTCTGTACATTCAAGGAATACTTTACATCTAGCCCCATTGGACACTATTGTAAGACTGTTAAGTTTACTTGATCGTCATATACGACGTGGGCATGACATGACAGTGGATGAAGAAGATGATGTGAGTCTAGATAATAATATGTTCATTTGAATTTTATTTTCAAATTAACAACATGGCTCACAGTGTGTGTGTGTGTGGAAGGGGGTCCTCTTAAAAACTTTATTTAAGTTCTTCAAGAAAGTCCTTATGTCCTGCAAATGTTATGTTCTTCATTTTAGGCATTGTTAGCTAAACACATTGTTTGACATCTCTTACACAAACTAGATTAACAAGGAGCTCAGGCATGGTAGTATTGGGTGATAGAAACTAGCCTTCTAGGTAATCATTAGGCTTTAGGGTGACTGGAAGCAAAACTGCAAGGTTTCAAGTGATAGGGTAGGCTGTTCCACAATGTCCGAGGTATGTGATCTCCGTACTCTATTGAATAAAGAAGCGAATTAAAGTTTAGGCTTGGATTGTTGAGAATCCATTTTTTTAAGAATGTCACTGTAATACTTTTTCATGTGGATTCTCACACAACTAATATAAGACTTACACTTGTCTAAGAAAAATACTAAATAGTAAGGTTTTGTTGTAGAAGAAGTAAGGAACTCAAAATTTCTACTAACGTACTATCATCCAAGCTAATAGTGAACACCCTATGGCAAAGGCTGTAGTGGATTATACCGAAAAAATGAGAGGAAAATATGGGTCATTTACTCATAGTTTTCTTGGTCCATGCATGTCCACTCAAAGTGCATCATCATAAATGAGGAGGATTATTATTTTCTTCTCTTGTTCTCCTTGTTTCCATCAGTATCATGTCCTAGGTATTTCAACAAGGGGTGTCTAGTATCTTGAGAAGGTCTCATATCCCATAGATCAAGAAGAGGAGTGCATATCTTTGTCTAGGGGGGGGTCATAAAGTTCATTTTATTGAACACAGAGGAGAAAGACCATAGAGGGAGTAGCCTTAGTTCATTGTTAAGGAACCCTACACACTTATGAATAATTATTTTGCATGGTGAGGGAAAAGAATGAATGTCGAGTATCATGTCAATATACTAGGTAGAAATCTAAAGGGGTATAAAAAAATTTAAATGAAAAAATTGATACATTGAATACACAGTGAAAATATGGGTTTTTTTAAATTGGGAAGGCATATTGGGAGGGGGTTAAAAAAATGATTTTGGGAGGTATTTTCCAATATTTTTTGAAAATAGGGGTATTGTTTCATATGCCACAAATGAAATATCTATGGCATGGTTTCACTAAGTGAAGACGCTGTGCTTTTGAAATACTGGCCAAGAAAGGGCCAGTGGCATATGAACTAGCATTTCTCATGCATGTAAGAGTCCATAATGTTTTCCATGCACCTTTGTTAAAAAAAATATCTTTATGATATTAAACATGTTGTTTATTGGTCCCTGATACAAGTGCAACCTAAAGGGGAGTTCGCCCCTGAGCCTACTCATATACTAGACAAGAGAGAGGTGCAGCTTCAGAAGCACACCGTATTCTAGTTAAAAGTGCAATGGAAGCACTTTGAGGATGATGAGGCTACTTGGGAGAATGAAGCCACCATGAGAAAGGCTTACCCTGTCTCGTTTCATGATGTCATTCTGAGACCCTAGAACACTAGGAACAGTGTTGTTCTAAACTAGGAGGCATGTAATATCCTGAATGTTGGACCTAACACTTATAGGCATGTGCCTATTGATTATGATGATTATCTTGATTTTTTATTTTTATATTGGGTTGAAGACCCCACTGCATATGAACATGATGATTTGTTTTATATATTGGGCATAAGCCAATTATTGATGATATATATATATATATATATATATATATATATATATATATGCTTGTTTGTGTTGGGCGTGGACCCTGAAGCACATGATTGATGAGATGTTTTGTGTTGAGCAGGAAGCTCTTGAGCACTTGAGTGATTGATAATTTGTGTTGAGCAAGGACCTCCGGAGAAATTGAGTGATTGATGATTTGTGTTGAGTGAGAAGCTCAATAACACATGAAAAGATAATTGGAAGTGTTGGGCATAAGACCTAGAGCCTTCCATGTTGATGTTGAGCATAAGCTCTGGAGCATCAGATCCTTGGCCATTGTATCCCTAGGTGTATCATACAAGTACTTCCTTGCATTAGTGTTGAGCCAAGAGCTCTGGATTTGCACTAAATTGTAACTCCCTGTGAAAGCGTTGAGTATGGGCTTTGGTAAGCGCTAAAGGTTACTGAAAATAATTTAATAACTTCTGAGTGAAAATGACTCGAGGAAAAATATTGCTCTCATCATACTTATTTATAAGTGATTAAATGAAATTTTGAATTTCTGTATTCTCATCAAGTACTGAAGAGCTACCACGTTATACCAGGGAAATCCAACATGCAAGGATGTTTAGAATTTCCTAGCCTAGTATACCTAAACCATCTACCTACTTGAACTTAATGAAGAAGTGTCACTAAGTCTAGGGATCATGGTATATGATTCTGAAAGACAAATGTAACAAGTGATATATTATTATGTACTTTATACATGGAATGTATAAAGATTTTAATATAAGTATAATATTAATGATGAAAGAGAAAGAAAAGATCCATCCAATTATTATGTATTATGTAAAGATAATAAACCGTCCAAAAACCTAAAAAGTATAACTAGGAACTAGTAGAAGGTTCTAAAGTTAAAATATTAATAATTGCCCATAGTAATTGAAAAGGGTTAAATCAAGAAACCAAGTTTTCTTAATTTAACTGTCCCTTCAATTGAAAAGTATGTCTATAAAGACTCAACCCAAGGAAAGGATTGGGGTTCTGATCTATCATTAGAGGTGTCACAATTTGCTTGTTTTCTCTCAAGTAATTCTTGGAGAACACTTTCCTAGAAGGAAAAAGGAGAATTGATCCAGATCTCAGATAGCAGATAGGAAACCCTACCTTAGGAGCTCTAAGCTACTTGCATGTTGGATTCTAGCTCGGGGGGATTCAAATTTAAACCAGGAATAGTTCTGGGTCATGGTTGGGTGGAACATGGTATCTCCCAAGTGATTTGTTCATAAAAAACAGAGGTCACATCTGTCCTAAATTGTTAATGTTGGTTATTTGAGTGTGCAGATTCAACCATTAACAGAGTTTGAATTTACAGGTATGAAGCCCTAGAGTATATATTCTATTCTTCTAAATTAAATGCTCGATATGCTAGGTAAATAATTACAATGCATTTCCTAACCCTATGTGTTTGATTTTCTCATTAAAATATGCTAGGGTTTGCATTTGTAAATATTAAATTTAGGCTACAAATTATATCTTATGATGTAAGTGATTTCTTATACCAGTTTATTGAGGGTTTAATTATTGGTTTATTTCTGCAAGTTCAATTTATTTACTAATTTTCATCAAGGGTTCTACACCCTAGTTTAATTGTGTAGTAGTATTATTTGATAAAATTGGGTTATGTACAAACTAGGCACGGGGGCTTCACTTGTTAGCCAATATCCTATCACGTTAGTTCATATTGTGGGTTTTAAAATTATCAAAAATCAAACCAATATATTGTAGGTATTGGTGGGATGACGGTTTTAAGGTGGGGGTGGGTAGGGTGGTTTATAAGGATTGAGGTATAAAAAGGGGTGGGGAGGAGGTTTTAAGTATTGGGAGGGGGTTTCAACAAATAGATTTTGGGTCAATATATCTCGAAATTAAGGGTATTCTTTAATATCCCACGATTGCATGTGCTATGTGAGAGGTTCAGTAAGTGAAGTCCCCATGAAACTAGGTTATTTTAGACCTGTTGTTATTATTCATTTAATCTTCATATACTCTACTAACATATTACATTTGTCAATAGATACATGTTGTATATTTAAATAGATTAATCCTAAAAGTAGGTTCTAAATACATTTATGTATAACTTACAATCTAGATAACCTAAGGTACTATCTACAAACTGAACTACTATGTATATATATAATTATATATAGACATCGAACATAAACAAATCAAAATACTATCTATAAGTTGTTAGATTTTTATCATTCAATCTAGCATTATGATCTTAGGATATTTAATTTAGAGAATTACATGCACAACAATAGAACACAAGAGACAAGAGACACAAATAATTTTCCTCAGGGAAACCATCAAGGAGAAAACCCCACAACTTCCTCAGAGATAGAATCAGAACCAAAAGTAAAACCTGAAAGCATAAAGATGATCTCCCAGCAACTTCTCCTCGCACTCTTGCACCCCAATGAGTGAGTGTGTGTGTGATAAATAGAGAGGCTCACTCTCTATTTATATTCTTTCATTCACTTGAAACCCACTCCAACATGTCGGCCTCACGTAACAATTACTTACTAGAGCTGACATCTCTAGGAGTGTGTAATAACCCTAGTGCCCAACAACTTGTGGGGACTTTGCCTCCTCTTACCAACAAGGAGATTTATCCTTAACACAATGGTGGGGACTATTGCCCCAACTTACAATGACTCACCTAGGGTCGACTTCTCTAGGATAGTCTAATAACCCTAGGGCCCCACAATTGCGGGGACTTTAACCCTTGACCAATAGAAGGGTTATCCACAATGACTTGACATGACTTGTTTATATTATATGACTTGTTTACATTATAGACACATCCCAGAATAAACATCGGGGTACAATACATAAGATATACAGATGAATACATTCCGAAGTTACAATTACATCAACACTCCCTCTTAACTAGGAAGGTATTCTCTCAACATAATTTATTAGTACAAGTCTTCTTCTATGTATCATCTGGATCATCATCGAGTCCTCATCATCTTCACCTTCAAGTCATATCCATATTCAAGTCATCTTCATCGTCAATTCATCTTCATCATCAGATCTAGATCATCACTCAATATGGATCATCATCACTGGATCTGGATCATCACCACTCGATCTAGATCATCACTCAATTTGGATCAGCATCACTAGATCTGGATCATCACTCAATTTGGATCATCTCTGGTCTGGAACATCTCTACTGGATCATCATCATAGGTGATATCTCTTGATTCTTCTCGTCACAGGAAGTTCTACAGAGCCAGCCCTTTTTCATGTTGGTTGTAGGCCTACCCTTCGTGTAGGTATTTTCCAGCACTTATATCTGACCCTAAGTCAGAATGGCCCACCCAGCACTTATATTTGATAATGTAGGAACCAATCCTATAATCATATTAGAAAGGAAATGCCCAGCACTCACATCTGACCATGTGGAAACACCTCCCACAACCATGTCAGAAAGGCCCAACACTCACATCCATCAACCAATGATCAGAAAGGCCCAGCACTTACACTTGTCCATGCGAGAAACCAATCCTCCATGCCAATGTCTTTGCACTTACATCAGACAACCAATGTCAGAAAGGGTCAGCACTTATATTCGACCATGCAAGGAACCAATCATTGATGCCGAAAGGGCTCTGCACTTACATATGACAACCAATGTCAGAAGGGTGTGCACTAACATCTAATCATGTAGGAACCAATCCTACAGTCATATCAGAATGGACCCTAGTCCCAGACTGAGCTACCTGGTAACTGACCAGGTGCCTCCATTCCAAGAATGGAAATAGCCCTTATATCTAATCAAGTGGGAACCAATACCTCAATCACATTAGAATGGTGATGCACTCACATCTGATCATGTAAGACTATATCTTACAGTCATATCAGAAAGGCCTTCAATCCTAGACTGAGTATTCCTAGTAACTAACCAGGCACCTCCATTCCAAGAATGGCATTCAACGCTTACTTCTGCTCATGTAGGAACCAATCCTACAGTCACATCAGAATGGCTCAGCACTCATATCTGACATGGAAGGAACCAATCCTCTCACCATGACAGAATGGGTCATCCCTTATATCTGACCATGGAAGGAACCAATCTTCTCACCATGTCAGAATGGCTCTAGGTCTCATCATTTCCCTTTGGAGGAAACCTCGATCTGTATAACACCAAGCTTTTCCCTTAAGTACTCAAACTTCATCCTAGCCAATGGATTCATCAACAGATCAGCTATATGTTCCTCCGTCGCAACATAATAGAGTTTCATTGCTCCCCTTTGCACCATATCCTTGATATAGTGATACTTGGTCTCGATATTCTTCGACTTGTCATGGAACACTGGATTCTCTGACAACTTCATGCAACTATGGTTGTCACAATGTATACAAGTAGCATCCATCTGGAGATCAAATAAATGAAACAGTAGCTTCCTCAGCCATATTGCCTCAAAACTAACTAAACAATATGTGAGATACTCTTCTTCAGTTGTACTAAGTGCCACACATGACTGCTTCCTACTGAACCAAGAGATCACACTTGATCCCATATTGAAGCAACATTCTGAAGTGTTTTTCTTATCGATGGCATTGCCCAATTTGAATCAACATAACCTTCCAGGTTAATCTTTTGATTCGTATCATACTTGAGCCCATACTCAACTGTACCCTTTACAACCATCAAGTGAACATGTCCCAATGTGTTCACAGCAAAGAAAATATCGGGTCTTGTATCCGTCAGGTACATCAATGAACAAATCATCTTCTTATACATCATGGCATCAACTGACTCTGATGAAGCAACAATCAATAGCTTCATGTTTGATGTCATAGGTGTGTTCATGCAGTCCATCATTATGAACCTATTTAGGATCTATACTACATACTTCCCTTGTCCACACCTCCATGCCTATAACGTAGTGCATCGACACATAATAGGAGCATCACTGGTATTCTTCCTTCAACCTTGAAGCAAATTTTGGAATCCAATTTACTCTCAGTAGAGCCTAGATTCATCAGTAATCTATCCATCCTGTCGTGCCATGTCGAACCTCAAGATATTATACAGTCACTCCCTCTGAAGCAAAGCATCATACTGTTGATGTATATGTAACTTCGGAATGTATTCTTCTATGTATCTTATGTATTGTAACCCGATGTTTATTCTGGGATGTATCTATTATGTATTTGAGTCATGTGGTCATGCCTCGATGTTTCAATCGGGAGGATTAATAATGTAATCAAGTCATATCAAGTCATTAGGTAAGTCCCCACAGTTTTGGGGCACTTGAGTTATTATACACTAATTAAAGTGTAGGCTCAAGTAGTAATTATTAGGTTGAGCCTACGTGTGAAAAGGCAATTCAAGTGAACGGATGAATATAAATAGAGAGTGAGAGTCTCTCTATTTATCACTTGTGAAATATATCACTTGCTCTCCCAAGTGTGGCGCACTACTGGAGAAGGAAATTTTGGGACTAGACAGAAGACAGAAGACTACTTCTGTTTTGGGAGATCTCTTACTATTTTGGTGTAGATTCTATCTTATAGGAAGTTGTGGGGTTTTCTCCTTTATGGTTTCCCCGAGTAAAACTCTTTGTGTCTCTTGTCTCTTGTGATATGCTTGTGTTTTATTGCTGTGCTTGTTATTCTCTCAGTGAAAAGATCCTAACATCATAATGCTAGCTTAAATGTGATGAAAAACTAACATGGTATCATAGCTAACCTGAGAAGAAGACATTGTGTAGCTATAGGAACTAGGGCTTCCTATTTTGTGGATCTTCCTCCACAGATTTTCAGCAAAAGTATGCTAAGATGACTCCCCATTGAAGGGCGCATCTTTCTGTCGAAGCGGAATTTGATTCCGAGCATTTTCAGTCTTCGATGCAGAAATTAGGGATTTCTACAGAAGATGAATTTTTGATTGAGACCAACATAGGGTTATTATCCTCATCAAAACCAAAGTTTAGAGACATGGATCAATAAATTTGGTTGGGTAAAACTCCAGGAAAGTCAAACCCTAGTTTGACCCTGAGCTAGGAGAAACCCTAAATACTAAAACTGCTACGTTTTGGTATAGTCACTATATTCTGATATTGGGGAAGTATCAAAAGCTGAAAATTTCAGAGGCCTAATAAGAAATCCTGATGAATCCTCTGTCCAAAACTTAGACTTAGATTCGTTTTACTCTAGGAGATATGATCTCTCCAAGTTAGGGTTCCAGCCTCTTCCAGAATTCATCCCTAAACAGGACATCTGGGAAGATCTGAAATATCTTGAGCTACAGAGGTCCAAATGGAATTCCTGAAGATGTTCCAGAAAGGTCACTGACTTTAATTTTGGTGCTATAAATATTAGACTTAGAAGATGAACCAGTGACACGTGGAATGATGTAAAACTTTGATGTTCTGAACATTCCTGTAACAGATCACCTTGGGAAAATTATCATAAATACCAAATGGTGAAACCCATTCTGATAAAACCTATGGTGTTGGATCAGGGACATACGATTTTACCTCAGTACAAAATTTAGGACACAGAGGATCATTAATTTTGGAGATATCACAGAAACATTAATAGGAATTTCTGCAGAAGAAATCAGTAATTTAGGGCTTCCTGTTTCGGGAGCTTCCCTCCACTGTTTTCGGAAAAGAAGTACATTGGACAGCTATATTTGAAGAGATCTATCTGTTTGTCCAATCAAATCTGAAAGTTTCCAAGTTTTGAAAATTAGGGTTTCTGCGACAAACCCTAGATCAGCGAACTCCGGGACAAGGACAGACACCTCAAATCGGTAAGATCTAATCTTTTGTATTTCCATTTGAGGTTCTCATTTCAATATGATCTATCACAATAGCTTGATGATAAGCTTGGTGAAGTTGAAAACTTCCAAGCATAGAAGTATTTGATCTCTCTGAAGAAACTGGATTGGACACCTACATGAGTATAGAGGTTCTAGTTTCAGAGGGAGACGAGGCCAAAGAAGACATCATGCTCATGCTGCAGAGGATGATGAACCATCCCGAAAGAGATCCATATATGAAAGTGAAGATTCTTCAAGCGAAGATGAATATGTTCTGATATCAGCTCTCATAGGTAACATTACTCATGGAAATGATGATTGGCTTATAGACAGCGGGGCTTCCAAACATATGACGGGATTCAATGAATCCTTTGTAAGACTGTCAGACATGAATCACCTCACAAGGTGAAACTAGGAGATGACTACCAATATCCAATAAAAGGTAGTGGGGAATCTTCATACAAGCTAGAATCTGGTAAGTCTCTAACAATGAAAGAAGTATTGTTTGTTCCAGGAATTAAGAAGAATATTCTATCCATTTCAACCTTGGATGCAAAAGGAATGTGGGTTTCATTCATCGATGGTCAAGTCATCATGTGGCCAAAAGGGAAGAAAATTGATGATGCGGCAGTGATTGGAGAACAAGAAGGAGGCTTGTACAAATTGAAGGGTCCTCCTAAACAAGCCTTGATCCATGATACAGTAAAGCCAAATGAGCTTTGGCATAGAAGGCTTGCACATGTGCACTACAGAGCACTACCTATTGCATTCCAAACAAAGCATGATGGAGTTTGCAAAGGATGTGCGAAAGGGAAGAATACAAAGAAGACATTTCCTAGCAGCAAAAGCAAAGCCAAAGGCATTCTAGAAATCATCCACTCTGATGTATGCGGTCCAATGTCATCAAACTCACTAAGCGGGTATGCATACTATGTTTCTTTTATTGATGATTTTTCTAGAAAGACATGGATTTACTTTATGAAAAACAAAGATGAAGTGTTCAGCAAGTTCAAGGAATTCAAAGCCTTTATCAAGAACCATACTAAAAATAAGATCAAGACCATTCGATCAGATAATGGTGGAGAATTCACTTCGAATGAATTCAAAGAGCTATGCAAAGAAGCAAGGATTAAGAGGGAGTTGTCAACTCCTTATAATCCACAATAGAATGGGGTTGCAAAATGGAAGAACAGAATTTCAAGCTATTTGAAGGGAAGAACAAAAATCAGAATATGACCTACAGAATCCAGTTGAAGAATGTGAAGATCTAGAATGCAGAGACCATGCAGTCATAAGAGTCTCTCAAATAAAGAACAACTTGAAGCGGTAAAAGAAAAAGTGGAGAATGCAGAAGTGATGATGGCCACCTTGAATGGCCTCCCAGGATCATGGAATTCATTTAAGGAATGTGTTCCAGAAGGAAGTGATTACTTTCAGTAAACTTTGGGAAGAAGAAGAAGCTTGAATCATAAGAAGAGAAGAGAAGAGGGGTGCAATTGAAGATCAAGATATCGCCATCCAAAAGAAGATCCCTCAATCAATGACGAATATGAAGAACTCAACTCTTGAAGAACTTATTATCCACCTTAGCTTTTGGATAAGAAATGATGCTATTATGAATGAAGAAGACGATGAAGCTGAAGGCTCAATAAGGAGTCTACCCTCGAAAAAAATAAAGATAAGTATTCAATCGTCATTTCATGATATTATTTTGTTATGCATTTGTTTACATTCAGTTATTATATTATGCATGATAGGATGTTTGCATTAATGACAGAATACTACTAATATGCATGTTATGGGTAAGTAGCTCATGGGGCTATACAAATTCTCCATTGCTACTTATCTAGAATGAAACCTCTTTGCTGACATATTGGATTAGTGCACAATCTCAATGTTGTCCTGGTAGAGATGGAAGGCATCTAGAAAGTTTCAATGAGATATGGATGAATGTTGTATTGGCTAAAGTAGTTGCATGATCATATATTTATGCATAAGTGTTTGCCAGTATAAATATTCCTTATGAAATGTTTCTAACCGTACAATTGCATTTGACTTGTAGGAAAGATCGCATACATAATTGCCTACAAACAAAGAAGAATGAAGACTTGTTCTAAAGAACAAGTGACGAAAGTTCAAAGACAAAGAATAATATGATGAGTGAAGTGACATCATCGATGCAGAAACTTCCAGCCACCAAGAAGAAAGGGAAGATCAGTTCAAGAAGAATGATGTCTGGGCGTAGTATTGAGACCTGAAGAGAAGTTCATAGTTCCATCATGCAGTAGATGGAAAAATCGTGGGATACAAAGCAAGATTCGTAGCATGAGGCTTCTCATGAAGAGAAGGCATATTCTACAAAGAAACATTTACAGCTAATAGAAGTGAAGTCACATGACATACATAATCATGTGTGCAAATGAAAGAAGGCCTTGTATGAGTTTAGAAGACACCCATGGGATAACACATACATGATGAGCTTAATGAATATCTTAACCTTTGCTATAAGGTTGATAGAGGATGACAAGCTCATAGATGGGTGCAAGATGAACTTTTGAAGAAGTTCAAGATAGAGGATCTTAGTATCCAGTGATCCTAGATGGATACTACTTGTCACTCCAATACAGAATGTTTCAGTGCATAGAGTATGGAAGACAGAGGGAGTATGATGCTCCACTTCAGAGGGAGTGATTGCAGAAGATCCTGAGGTTCGACATGGTACGACAAGATGGGAACATTACTGATGATTCTAGGCTTTACTGAGAGTGAAGCGGATTCCAACCTTTTATCCAAGGTTGAAGGTGGAAGACCAGTGATGCTCCTGTTATGTGTCGATGCACTACCATTCTAGGTATGGAGGTGTGGAAAAGTACATATGGGATATTCATTGGACAAGGGAAGTATGCAGTAGAGATCCTGGAGAGGTTCGGGATGATGGACTGCAAGGCGATGGCCACACCTATGGCATCGAACCTGAAGCTATTGAGTGATGCTTCGTCAAGAGTCAGTTGATGCTATGATGTATCGTCAGATGATTGGGTCATTGATGTACCTAACAAACACGAGACTAAACATTTGCTTTGCTGTGAACACCTTGAGACAGTACTTGATAGATCCGAGGAGCGTTCACTTGACAGCTGCAAAGCATATTCTGAGGTACCTGAAGGGTACAATTGATTATGGGCTCAAGTATGATGCGAATCAAAAGATTAACCTGGAAGGTTATGTTGACTCAGATTGGGTAGGCAGTGCCATCAACAGGAAGAGTACTTCGAGATGTTGCTTCAGTATGGGATCAGGTGTGATCTCTTGGTTTAGCAAGAAGCAATCCTGTGTGGCACTGAGTACAGCTGAAACAGAGTATGTCGCAGCTTATTCAGCTAGTTGTGAGGCAGTATGGCTATTGAAGTGACTGTCTGATATATTTGATCTCCAGTTAGATGCTACTTGTATACATTGTGATAACCAGAGTTGCGTGAAGTTGTCAGATAATCCAGTGTTTCATGACAAGTCAAAGAATATCGAGATCAAGTATCACTATATCAGGGATATGGTGCAGAGAGGAGTAGTGAAGCTCCTGTATGTTGCGACGGAGGAACATATAGCTGATGTATTGATGAAGCCATTGGCTAGGCTGAAGTTTGAGTACTTCAGAGAGAGACTTGGTGTTCTCCAGATCGAGGCTTCCTCCTAGAGAAAGTGACGAGACCCATAGCCATTCTGACATGGTGAGAGGATTGGTTCCTTCCATGGTCAGATGTAAGGGCTGAGCCATTCTATCATGGTGAGAGGATTGGTTCCTTCCATGTCAGATATGAGTGCTGAGATCCATATCCATTCTGATGAGTAGGTCAGATATAAGGGCTAAGCCATTCTAACATGGTGGTAGGGTTTCTCCCTTCCATGTTAGATATGAGTGCTGGCCATTCTGTCGAGTAGGACAGATGTAAGAGCAATTGCCATTCTAGGAATGGAGGAACTTGGTCAGTTACCAGGAACACTCAGTGTAAGAACTGAATAGCCATTCTGATGTGATAGAGGGATGTGTTCCCACTTGATCAGATGTAAGGGCTGAACCATTCTGTTCATGGCTAAAGGATTAAGTTCCTTCCATGCCAGATGTGAGTGTTGGCCATTTCGACGAGCAGGTCGGATGTAAGGGCAACTGCCATTCTCTAGGAGAATGGAGGCTCCTAGTCAGTTACCAGGTAGCTCAGTCGAGGAGGACTAGGGGCCATTCTAATATGATTGTTGGGATGTGTTCCCCTCATGATTAGATATGAGTGCATGCCCTTCCATCATTGTGAGCAGGATGTGTTCCTGCTTGGATGGATGTAAGTGCTGAGCCTTGTCACAGGTGATAGTAGGTGTGTCCTATCATGCTGGTGACTGTAAGTGCTGTGCCATTTCACAGATGATAGTAGGTTTGTCCTATCATGCTGGTGACTGTAAGTGTGGTGCCTTTTCACAGATGGTAGTAGGTGTGTCCTACCATGCTGGTGATTGTAAGCGCTGAGCCTTTCCATAGATGGTAGTAGGTGTGTCATAACATGCTGGTGGATGTAAGTGTTGTGCCTTTCCACAGATGATAGTAGGTGTGTCCTATCATGCTGGTGGTTGTAAGTGCTGAGCCATTTCACAGATGATAGTAGGTGTGTCCTATCATGCTGGTGAATGTGAGTGCTGGGCCTTTCTGATGGGATTGTAGTTTACTACATGATCAAATGTGAGTGCTGGGCATGCCTTTCTGATGAGCAGGTCAGATATAAGTGCTGGGCGAAGACCTACATGAGGGTAGGCCTACAACCAGCATGAAAAAGGGCTGGCTCTATAGAACTTCCTATGACAAGAAGAATCATGAGATAGCACCAGTGTTGATCCAGATCGAGTGATGATCCAGATCCAGTCCAGTGATGATGATCCAGATCAAGAGATGATCCAGATCTAGTGATGATGTTCGATGATGATCCAGATCGAGAGATGATCTAGATCCGATGATGACTTGAAGATGAAGATGACTTGAAGACGAAGATGACTTGAAGACGAGATGATCCAGTTGTTACAAAGAAGAAGACCAGTGCTAAAAATTGTGTCGAAAGAATACCTTCCTAGTTAAGAGGGAGTGTTGATGTATATGTAAGTTTGGAATGTATTCTTCAATGTATCTTATGTATCGTAACCCGATGTTTATTCTGGGATGTCTCTATTATGTATTTGAGTCATGTGGTCATGCCCCGATGTTCCAATCGGGAGGATTAATAATGTAATCAAGTCATATCAAGTCATTAGGTAAGTCCCCATAGTTTCGGGGCACTTGAGTTATTATACACTAATTAAGGTGTAGGCTCGAGTAGTAATTATTAGGTTGAGCCTACGTGTGAAAAGGCAATTCAAGTGAACGGATGAATATAAATAGAGAGTGAGAGTCTTTCTATTTATCACTTGTGAAATATATCACTTGCTCTCCCAAGTGTGGCGCACTACTGGAGAAGGAAATTTTGGGACTAGACAGAAGATAGAAGACTACTGCTATTTTTGGAGATCTCTTACTGTTTTGGTGTTGATTCTATGTTAGAGGAAGTTGTGGGGTTTTCTCCTTTATGGTTTCCCTGAGGAAAACTCTTTGTGTCTCTTGTCCCTTGTGATGTGCTTGTGTTTTATTGTTTTGCTTGTTATTATCTTAGAGAAAATATCCTAAGATCATAATGCTAGCTTAAATGTGATGAAAAACTAACACATAATTCCTCTATCTTCCATACTTTATGCACTGAAACATTCTGTACTGGAGTGACAAGTAGCTTCCTCTGCTACTAATATTCTATGTATCCATCTAGGGTCACTAGATACCAAGATCCTCTATCTTTGAAAGCATTCTTCTCATACCCATCTGTGAGCTTGTCATCCTTTATCAACCTTGTAGCAAAGGTTCAAATCTTTATCAAGCTCATCATGTATGTGTTATCCCATGGGTGTCTTCTGAACTCGTACAAGGTCTTCTTTCATTTGCACACATGATTCTTCCTGTCATGTGTCTCATCTCCCACTGGCTACAAATGTCTTTTTGAATCTTTCCTTGTATCCTATGATGTTTCCATCTACTACATGATGGAACTATGAACTTCCCTTCATGTATCGATACTGCATCCTAGACATCATTATTCTTGAACCGGTCTTCCCTTTCTTCTTGGAAGGTTCTACATCAATGATGTCACTACATTTGTTATATTATTTTTCATCTTGAACTGTCGTTACTTGTTCTTCGAAACAAGTCTCATCCTTCTTTCCTTGTAGGCGATTATGTACGCGATCTTTCCTATAGGTCAAATGCATTAGTTGTATGGTTAGAAACATTTCATAAGGCATATTCATAATGGAAAATTCTTATGCATAAATAAATGATCATGCAACTATTTTATCCAATACAACATTCATCCATATCTCACAGAAACTTTCTAGATGCCTTCCATCTCTACCAGGACAACATTGAGATTGTGCACTAATCCAATATGTCCGCAAAGAGGTTTCATTCTAGATAACAAGCAATGGAGATTTGTATAGCACCATGAGCTACTTACCCATCACATGCATATTAGTAGTATTCTGTCATTAATGCAAACATTCTATCATGCATAATACATTTACTGAATATAAACAAATACATAACAAAACAATATCATGAAATGACAATTGAATACTTATCTTTATTTGTTTCATGGGTGGACTCCTTCTTGAGCCTTCAACTTCATCGTCTTCTTCATTCATAATAGCATCGTTTCTTATCCAAATGCTAAGATGGATAAGAGGTTCTTCAATAGTTTATTTCCTCATGTTCCTCATCACTTGAGGGATCTTCTTTGGATGGTGAGAGCTTGATCTTCAGTTTCTCCCATATTCTTTTCTCTTATTATTAGTTGTGCTTCTTCTTGTGTGTGCTCTTCCAAGAGTCTGCTGAAAGTAATCACTTCCTTCTAGCACACATTCTTCGTATGAATGAATCCCATGATTCTGGGAGGCCATTCAAGGTGGCTATCACCACTTCTACATTCTTCACTTCTTCTTTTATCGCTTCAAGTTGTTCTCTGATTTGAGAGGCCCCCGAAAAGTATGACTGTATGGTCTCTACATTCTAGATCTTTACATTCTTCAACGGTTTTCTCAAAGTCATATTCTGATTTATGTTCTTCCCTTCAAATAGATTGGTTAAGGAATTAAACATCTTCGGTTTCTTTGGGGAAGACACTTATGGTACAATGTGATCCATGATTGAGTCAACAATGATCTTCTTTTCCTTGACCAAGTTCTTCTCGTGTAAAGCTTTTAGCCTCATCTCCCTCTGGAATTGGAACATCTCTACTTGTGTAGGTGTCCAATTCATTTTCTTCAGGGAGATCATATGCTTCCATGCTTGGAATTTGTCAACTTCACCAAGATTATCATCAAGATGATGTGATAGATCACTTTGAAATGAGAACCTCAAATGAAAATAGCAAAATATTAGATCTTACCAATTTGAGGTGTCCGTCCTGGTTCCGTAGCTCGTTGATCTAGGGTTTGTCATAGAAACCCTAATTTTCAAAACTTGGAATAATTCCAATTTGATTGGATAGAAAGATATATCTCTTGAATTTGAGCTGTCCAATGTACTCCTTTTCTGAAAATAGTGGAGGGAAGCTCCTGGAACAGGAAGCCCTAGTTTTCCAATTTCTTCTGCCGAAATTCCTATTGTTGTTTCTATGGTATCTCTGAAATTATTGCTCCTCTATGTCTAAAAATTCACAAAAAGGTATCCTCGCATGTCCTTGTTCCAACACCATAGGTTTCATAATAATTGGTTTCACCAATTGGGACTTGTGATCCTTTTCCCATGGTGACCTGTTACAGGACTGTTCAGCACAATGAAGTTGTATGGACTACCACGTATTGCTGGTTCATTTTTGGAGTCTGAAACACGGAACACAGAAATTAAAGTCCGTTCAATTTCTAGAAATTCTTCAGAAATTTCATTTGAATATTTGTATCCCAAGATATAGCAATTATTCCTAAGTGTCCTGTTTAGGGATGAATTCTGGAAGACGCTGGAACCCTAACTTGGAGGGATCATATCTCCCAGAATATAGTGAATCTGAGGCTTCATTTTGGAAACAGTGTAAATCAAGATTTTATATTTGGCCTCTACAATTTTTAGCTCCTAATACTTTGCCAATCCCAAGATATAGAGAATGTACCAAAATGTATCAGTTTTAGTATATTAGGGTTTTTCCAGCTTGGGGTCAAACTAGGGTTTGACTTTCCTGGAGTTTCACCGAACCAAAAATCTTGATCCAGGTCTCTAAACTTCGATTGTGATGAGGAGATAAATCCTATGTCGGGCTCACTCAAAAAATCCTCTTTTGTAGAAAGCCCTAATTTCCCGCACCAAAAACTGAAAGTGCTCGGAATCGAATTCTGCTTCGAAAGAAAGATGCACCCTTCAATGGAGAGTCAGCCTAGCATACTTTTGCTGATGGATTGAGGAGAGAGACCCAAAAGGTAAGAAGTCCTAGCTTCTACAGCTGCACAATTTATTCTTCTCAGGTTAGCTCTGATACCATGTTATATTTTTATTATTCAAGCTAGCATTATGGTCTTAAGATCTTTAACTGAGAGAATAACATGCACAGCAATAAAACACAAGAGACAAGAGACACAAATAATTTTCCTCGGGGAAACCATAAAGGAGAAACATTACAGGAAATTTCAACTCAAAATGGGCCTTTTAAATTTAACTCAAATTCCATGTCATCATGTGTTAGCCAATGAAATTGCTTTTAAATTTGAAACACCGTATAGGTATTAAACACTTTTTTAATATAAATTTGGGGATATGTATCATAAAAAAACTACTTTTTTGGTTTGTATTTTCAACATATCTCCCTGTGTTTTTACTCAAATTTCAATTAGGAGAGCTCATTGAATTTGGAATTAAATTCCACATCCAACGAGTACATACTCGACATACTTTTGACCGACCCCGCTACCCCGAAAACAAGAAATACCTGAAAAAATGTGATGATGACATCATCATCACGTTTTTTCAGGTATTTCTTGTTTTCGGGGTAGCGGGGTCCGTCAAAAGTATGCCGAGTGGGTACTCGTTGGATGCAGAATTTAATTCCACATACAATGAGCTCTCTCAATCGAAATTTGAGTAAAAAAGGGAGGAGATATGTCAAAAATACAAACAAAAAAGTAGTTTTTTCTGTTCTTCCTCCAAAATTAATAAATATTATTTATGATTTTAACTATTATTTTATTAATTTTTTTTAGAAGGCTCATTTTGAGTTTAAATTTCCTCTAATGACCCCCTAACTTCTTCAGAGATAGAATCAACACCAAAAGTAAAACCCAAAAACATAAAGATGATCTCCCAACAGCAGTAGTCTCTTTCTTGTCCCAGCAACTTCTCCTCTCACTCTTGCACTCCAATCAGTGAGTGTGTGTGTGATAACTAGAGAGGCTCACTCTCTATTTATATTCTTTTGTTCACTTGAAACCCACTCCAACATGTTGTCCTCACTTAACAATTACTTACTAGAGCCGACATCTCTATGAGTGTCTAATAACCCTAGTGTCCCACAACTTGTGGGGACTTTGCCTCCTTTGACCAACAACGAGGTTTATCCTTAACACAATGGTCAGGACTATTGTCCCAAATTACAATGACTCACCTAGGTTTGACTTCTCCATGATAGTCTAATAACCCTAGGGCCGCATAACTACAAGGACTTTAACCCTTGACCAATAGGAGGGTTACCCACAATGACTTGACATGACTTGTTTCTATTATAGAAACTTCTTGGAATAAACATAGGGGTATGACATGAATAAATTACATTACAGACACATCCCGGAATAAACATTGATGTACAATACATAAGATATATGGATGAATACATTCTAAAGTTACAATTACATCAACATAAGTATTCTACATTAAAATCTAAGATATAAATAAACCATTAAGACCTTTCAAGGTTTGCACCATTAATACCTGTAAACTAAGAAATCATTCCATTAAATAAGCATCATCACAAATAAATAACAAGAGGTATCGTGACCATTCTTTTGGTCCAATATTTCATCTTTGTTCCTCCACTAATTCGCTCATAACTATTAATTATAAGTTAACCAAGTAAAACATTTAAAAGCAAATTAAAGAACTCTGGAATTTTAAACGGAGGTCACAATATCAACCCCTGTGGGTTCACAAACCCAAGTCGCACACCTCTATAAAAACAACCAATATATATATACATAAACCATAACCAAATTACATAACTCTACAATTCATCCGATATAACAAATTAAACACCATATAAAAGCATACAGAGGAATCTTTTCTATTTTAATAAACCATATCAAAATATCTATACCATTCCAAATAATTATGCTAGGAAGAGGAATTGAATCCTGTGGGCATGCAAGCCCAACTCACATATAATTAAAAATGCAACTCATTACATATACCATGAACAGGATTAAAACCCTGTGTATAACTTTTACCAAGGCCATGCTATACATACAATGTATGTGGGCTACATTAATAACAGACAACTACACTACATCTAAGTCGTGACACTTACGCTTCGATCCCTATGCTATAAGCACAGCCTCAAGAAAATAATTATTACACATCCCCTTTTAAAATCGACATACAGTGAAGAAGCCATTCTGGGTTATACCCATGTTCTTCCACAGTCCACATTACGCCATAAGAAAATGATAATGGTAATTTAAACCACCCCTTAAGCTATGCGTAGTATCCAACATAAGCCATGGCTATAAAATAAATTACACATCATGTATTCTAAACTAATGAAATCATAAACAGTAATGCAAACCAATCACAACCACTATGGGAAAGGATCATGCCACTCACAGCAAGGTCTCAACCCAATGCTTTCAACCATTACAGCCAAATATAAATACTCAATACACAGACCATAAACAAAGGCATATGCCATTTTATAAATCACCATAATAAACCAATAACACAGCATAAATTCCATCCACATACACAGCACGCATAATAACCAATGTCCATTTATATACGCAATATATATTTAAATAGGAATGCAAAAACCCTAAGTAAAGTATTTACACAGTAGTTCCATCATCGCAGTCAAGCCACACAGGCATGCCAATGGGCTATGGCACCATTGCAAGCAATGGTGCAGCCCATGGCTTAAAAATCCCAAATCCAAAATAATGATTTACAAATGAACATAACTTACACATAGAGCCTATAAGGGAATAATATTCACTCCATAGCTTAAAGGCCTAAAAGTATTTACAAAACCCAAGTCTGTGCATCACAAGCCTGAAGGAGAATTCAAAACCCCGTGATAGAAGCTTCAAAACAAAACGAAATCATAGGAATGAAAGCCAAGATCAAGCTTAGCTTCCAAGTCTGGAGTTCTCCTCCATTTCCCCTGCACAGAGCCAATACCAAACCCCAAATGACAAAGTGAAATGACAAGTCCATCGTGAGCCAAGCCTAAGTTTGGGCTGCCATGAAAACCAAGGTGCATTAATGGAACTAGCTAGTTTCCAACATCAAAGCCAAAACCCACTTTGTTGTAGTTTGATATAGTTGCAAAACGATAGTCTCCACTACTATGCAAATCGTAAAACCCCAATGTATATGGTTCGACCATATGATATATTCGCCACCCGATAACATATTACAAGGTTATATTTAGTGCATAGTCCATGCATGGTCTGCATTAGTCCTAAGTCAATCCACAAGGCATAAGTTTTAAATGTAACATGTAAACCATAGGATTAAAGCCTTAACATAATATGGTTTCCCTAAACTTAATGCTTAGTAAACATGGCATATGAAATATGACATGTTAATATTTACACTTTATAAAAATCAAAGGTCTAGTTTTTAAGCCAAGATTAAATAACCTACAAATAATAAAAATATATAATAGGTTAATATTGTTATTAAAATAAACATAGAACACAAATATACTAAGGTATAAAAGACGAGACAAAAACCCTAATAAAGAGTAAATAACACATAGCGATTTTTAGCTATGGTAACTAATTTATGAAATAGCACTTACCTAGTTATAAATATGAGTCGGTGAGGAACCATAGCATTAAGCAGTAGGTCTTTTAGGATCAAAGTTTTAGTGCTCTTTAATTAAGACTATGTCACCAAGTATGATCTGCATATGAAATAAAGAAGGTTCCTTAGTTCGAAGAACTAAGTAAGCCTGCAAACAAGTAAATATATTTACCTCTCAGACCGTCATGGGAGAATGGGTCCCACCACTCATCCCACTATGTTTCCACAAACAAAGTTAAGTTAGGAATTTTTAAATAAACGAGTAAGTCTATATAGTGAAGACGAAGCCTAAAATCAAGTAACGACACATACATGATAAATGTATAATCATAAGAACTAAGCAATAAAACATCAGTACGACATCGTGAGTAAAATACATCAATAATAATGACTGAAAATAAAAGGAAAGAAAACAAGAATGGCTTATGAGTAAACAGTGGTACATGTAATGTCAGATATATTTCCGCAATTCAAATAATGTTCCATATATGTAGTATTTACTAGCCTAATAAAAAAAAAATCAATTTTTGGGACAGTACACGGTTGATAAATGGAAGCCCCTTCCATGCATTCTATAAGATTTTATTGCACTAAAATTATGCCACCAATATTTTGCAAATCAATGACAAGTCTCTTTTCCACTAACTTTTCTTGTATTTTCCTCATCCCTAATGCTTCCCCAATTCCTCTACAAAGCACTCATTGAAAAATGTGAAGTCTTGCATTAGTATTGCTTCAATAGACAGATTCCATTGGAGGATAGAAATGACCTTCCCATGGACAAGGATGGGAGAACACATTTGTAAGCCACTCCTAAGGTGATATTGATTCATGTCATATGTTTCCATTGGCTTCATAAATCATGTTTTTCTCTCCTTGATATGTTGTTTAATACCATTTCAATTCATACTTTGAATGGTTTATAATTATTATGTATGAATAAGGGTTAGCATTATTAGCTTTGCTTTATTTGTTAATTATATGTGTTTTCCTTAACATTGTTTTTAGTACATACAGAAAGTAACCCAAGAGTTCAAAACCTTTAATGAGGATGAGTATCATTTAATAATTGAAGGCACTACACAATTTGTATGTTTGTTCTTTTTTAATTCATGCTATTATAACATAGATGAAGATGGTACTCAATGCTCAAGCCTAGTGATTATTCATAAGCAAGATAAGAATTTGGAAAGGAGATGATTTCCTTTGTTTTTTTCTAATTTAAAGTCTAAATGACCAATGAAAAGCATTTAGTTGATCAAATAAAAGTCATGATTGGACTTGAAGTTGAGATAATAGTTGTATAATCAATGTATTTAAGCTATAATTGAATAGTTGTATCTAATAATCGAATAGTTGAATCTGAAGTTTGAATTTTCCAACTATCACAAATTGTACTCCTTTCCTTGGTTGTTCTTTTTTTATCTCTCCCTTGTCCTCTTCATTTCTTTTGTGCTCATTGAAAGCCAAGTTTGTTTGTTATATCTTATATTTATCGAATAATGCTTCTTCACCAATCCAACTAAACAAAAGGGAAAAACTATCTAGTTTATTTTGAACATGTAGCAAATCCCATAATGGTGTTGTAGTGCAGCTCTCAATTTGAAGCAAGTTTATCTTAATTATTCTTCAATTTCTACAACTTAATTTCTATATTTTCTTGCTTAGTTTTCTATTTTCGCATATGGATACTTAAGTATTCTAAGGTTTGTTACATGCCCTCAAGTTTAAATGTTAATTGTCTAAAGATTTTATTGATTACACTAATAATGCCATTAGCCATTTCAATGGGTTGAGATGTATCAAAGAAACATGGAAAAGGATATAAGATGGAATACCTTAAGAGATAAGCAAAACTGCTAAACTATTTAAGAGACACTCAAACCTTAAAATTCCAAATAAAAATTAATTGCAAACTTTCTTAATACCGTAAGACCTAACTAAAAAAGGTCACCGAGATTTCAACATTTTAATGGAAATATTTGATATGCCTTGTAGTTTGAAAGAATGGAATAATGTCAAGATTCTAGGTGTAATTGTAAGAACATTTTAAAACACTTTTATCGAGATTTAAACATTTTAATGGCAATATTTGGTATGGCTTGTAGTTCAAAAGAATGGAATAATGCCCAGATTCTAGGTGTAATTGGAAGAACATTTTAAAACACTTTTATCCCTTGGGGTTTGGAACTAGACCAACACCTAGAGAGTTTACATTACATATTCCTTTTTATAGGTATAAGATCTTTACAGTCTGAATTCCTGTTCCTCACCAAATGCATATGGTGTCCAACTGATCTGGTATTAGCTTTTCTTGAAACTTGGATGAGTTAAATGGAATATCCTGAAAGAAATGTATAAAATATATATCTCTGGCTTTACATTCACCTCCATGGGGTCAACATTATATTCCCTTACGACTATGAAAGCTGAGCACTAGACAACATATTTCTAATTTACAGTTGCACACCAAAGAAGCATGTCCTGTTCCAACTTGTTGATAATAATTTTGTTCAATTTTTGCATTAATGCTACGTATCTATGAATTCTACTTCTCTATCGAATTAAAACTGCAGTGACCATGGAAAAGAAACCAGGTTTTTTTTGTTTGTGAATATTTATACAAAAGAAGATTCATCCGGGATGAAAGCTGGACGACGAAAAAAATGACCACAAATGCTATCCGGTTTAGCAGGAAGAATATGAAATCATTGACGAAATATGAAAGGGTGGGAGTGTGAATGTGTATAAGTCAAAGTCTCTCACTTTAAACAAAGTGGTGGCCATCAAGAGACATGATCAGGGTTTAAAATTAAACCCATCATGGCCCATCAAAGGGGTTCCAGCTAGTCACAGAAGTGCAGTTAAAAAATGGCCTTTAAAAAAAATGTTAATTTTTAATTTTGACATTTAAAACAAAAATTACAGATTCAGATTCAAATCTCATTGGAAGGGTGATGTGACAAATTGCTCGTCAAACATTAATTCGGCTGGATAGGAGTAGTTGGCATTTAAATATGGGATTTGTTTGATGAGATAGGCTCTCGCATCAGTTAATAAATTTGGTCCATAAGTTAATTAAATAAATACATTAAACTCCCAGGTGTGCATTGGATATGGAGTAGATCACAGAGGACCAAATCTTTAGATAAATTAAATGCTGGTACAACTGCTGCTAAATCTCTATCTAAAACCTCTCAAACAATGACTAGATATGGAACCGCTGAGCTGTTTGCTTCCTCTACAATTGCTTTATCCCGTCAACCTAAACCGCTACTTATGGCTGGCTTTCAATCTCAATTCCAAAATGAGTCTATGCCTGGATCTTTGGCTGGTGAAATGAGTCTGTGCCTGGATCTTTCGCTAGATATGAAACCACTTTCGCTGGATATGAAACTACTGAGCAAAGGTAAGCTGGGGTAGGCGTCGTTTCTCACTTTGTATATGTTTCCTATAACCACGTCCATGGTTTTGTTGCTTTTAGCACTGAATTGGGATCTGTGATTGGCGCTTATGTTGTTGGCTTCTAGTATTGATGCCTATTTCACTTGATTAAAAGCTATGAAACCAATGTAGGGATCAACAATGAACATGGATGTATAGTGGATTCAGAATGCGGCGGATCCAACTTTTAAAAAAAAGAAACACTGCAATGAGGAATATAACGCATGAGATAGGAGGGATGCAGGTGATTGAATATTGGACTTTGCAATTATTCTTTATGTGAGAAATATGGTTTAATTTTTAACAATGTAGATAGCTTTTTGAACTAGACATTTCACTTTGTTTTCGCCTTTTTTCATGTTGTGTTTTTTTTCAGGATGGCCCCCATAGAACCATGCTGAGACATTTTTCATTTGTGGGATTTTGAGTTGCTGCATTTTTTAAACCATTCTTTTTTCTTTGAGTGTTTTCTCGAATCAGTTTTCTCTTTGCCAACGGAGAATGCATTGAGTTGTGGAATTTTTGAAAGAGTTTCTTTTATTTGTTTTTTGGAATAGGTTTTCTCTTTGCCAAGGGAGAATGTAGACAAGAATAGGTTGTTATCTTTTTAAATCTATCATGGAGAACTGTAACTGGAAACTACATATGACTTAGATGGCAACGCAAAAAGGAAATGAATTCAAAACAAAATCCAATGGTGGTGCATTGGTGTTAATCATTTTGATGACATTTGAGATTATCTGATAATTTAAGGTAAATGCTATCTTGTTGCATTTTTATTTTATTTTTATTTATTTTTTCACTGTGTTAAACTGAGTGTTGAATTTGTGAATTTTTATTCCATAAATAAATCTGTTCTATGGATAAGAGATTATGCTCATTTTGAGACATCCTAAGGAATTCACATTCTGTAAGGAACAAAACATTCCTATAATCCTCAGCAAAGTTATGTAGGTTGAATACCTTCTCATCTATAGAAATACTAGGTTCCTCATACGCAACTAAAACGATCCCAAAATTATTAATTGGTCCTTTTTCGTATTGCCTTTACTAATAGAAAAAACAGTAGTACTAAGCAAGGGAGGGACAATGAATTCTATAGCCATAATCATGTCCTGGCATTTTTTCCTGGTTGTGTAACCCACATCTCATGCATCTCCTCATTCATGCCCTCATTCATAGGTTGACCTCATGCCCACGGCTTGGTATATATATA
>LPNX011117255.1:273520-287066 GCA_001517045.1 Pseudotsuga menziesii
TTTTGAGTGAGAATCACTGGAGCACATGAGTACTTACCTTTGTTTTGAGTGAGAAGGTCTGGAACACATGAAAAGACATTTGGAAGTGTTTGGCATAAGCCCTAGATCCTTCCATGTTGATGTTGATCATAAGCTCTCGAACATTGGATCCTTGGCCATTTTATCCCTAAGTGTATCGTATAAGTACATCCTAGCATTTGTGTTGTCTGAAGAGCTCTAGAATTGCACTGAATTGTAACTCCATGTTAAAGCGTTGAGTATGGGATCTTGTAAGCACTAGGGGTTACTAAAATGAATTTAATAGCCTCCGAGTGAAAACGACTCAAGGAAAAATATTTATCTCATCATACTTATTTATAAGTGATTAAATGAAATTTCAAATTTATGTATTCTCATCAAGTACTGAAGAGCTACCATGTTATATGAGGTAAATCCAACATGCAAGGATGTTGAGAGTTTCCTAGCATAGTAGACCTAAACCATCTACCTACTTGACCTTAATGAAGAAGTGTCGTTATGTATAGGGATCATGGAATATGATGTCCAAAGACAAATGTAACAAGTGATATATTATTATGTACTTTAAACATGGGATGTATAAAGAGTTGAATATAATTATAATATTAATGATGAAAGAGAAATAAAAGATCCATCCAATTATTATGTATTATGTAAAGATAATAAATCATCCAAAAACCTAAAAATTATAATTGGGAACTAGTAGAAAGTTTTGAAGTTAAAATATTAATAATTACCCAAAGTAATTGAAAATAGTTAAATCAAGAAACCAAGGTTTCTTGATTTAACTGTCCATTTGACTGAAAATTCTGTCTATAAACACTCAATCCAAGGAAAAGCTTGGGATTCTTGTCTATCATTAGAGGAGTCATTTTATGCATGTTTTCTCTTAAGTAATTCTTGGAGAACACTTTTCTCGAAGGAAAAAGGAGAACTGATATAAATCTGAGATACCAGATAGAAAACCCTACCTTAGAATCTCTAAGCTACTTGCATGTTGGAGTCCAGCTCGAGGGGATCCGTATTTAAACCAGGAAAGGTTCTGATTCATGCTTAGGTGGAACGTGGTAATTCCCAAGTGATTTGGTCATTAAAAACATAGGTCAACTCTGTCTTGAATTGTTAATGTTGGTTATTTAAGTGTGCATGTTCAGCCATTAACAGAGCTTCAAGTTACAGGTATGAAGCCCTAGATTGTCTATTCTATTCTTCTAAATTAAATGTTGGATATGCTAGGTAAATAATTACAATCCATTTCCTAACACTATGTGTTTGATTTTCTAGTTAAAATATGCTAGGGTTTGCATTTATAAATATTAACTTAATTGATAAAACTGTATTAATCTGCTAGGGTTTGCATTCATTAAGGGTTCTACACCCTAGTTTAATTTTTGTAGTAGAATTATTTGAAAAAACTTGGTTATGTACAAATTAGGTAATTTTAGACCTATTGTTATTATTCATTTAATCTTCATATACTCTACACACATATCACATTTTTAAGTAGATACATGTTGTATATTTAAATAGATTAATCCTAGAAGTAGGTTCTAAATACATTTATGTATAACTTACAATCTAGATAACCTAAGGTACTATCTACAAAGTGAACTACTATGTATATATATAATTATATATATTAATCAAACATAAACAAATCAAAATACTATCTATAAGTATTCTACATTAAAATCTAAGATAAATAAACCATTAAAACCTTTCAAATTTTGGACCATTAATACCTGTTAACTACTAAATCATTCCATTAAATAAACATCATCATAAATAAATAAACAAGAGGTATTGTGACCATTATTTTGGTCCAATATTTGATCTCTATTCCTACACTAATTCGCTCATAACTATTAATTATAGATTAACCAAGTAACACCTTTAAAAACAAATTAAAGAACTCTGGAATTTTAAACAAAGGTTGCGATACCGACCCTTGTGGGTTCACAAACCCAAGTCCCAGACCTGTATAAAAATAACCAAACTATATATACATAAACCATAACCAAATTACATAACTCTACAAGTCATCCCATATAACGAATTAAACATCAAATAAAAGCATACACAGGAATCTTCTCTATTTTAATAAACCATATCAAAATATCTACACCATTCCAGATAATTACGTTGGGAAAATGAATCGAATCCTGTGGGCATGCAAGCCGAACTCACATATAATTAAAAATACAACTCATTAAATCTACCATGAACAAGATTCAAACCCTATGTATAATGTTTACCAAGGCCACGATATACATACAACATATGTGAGCTACATTAATAACCATAATAATATTAATAATAGACAACTACGCTACAGTTAATCCGTGAGGCTTACTCTTCTATCCCTATGATGTAAGCACGACCTCAGCCAAATAATTATTACAAAGTCCCTTTTAAAATCAACATACAACGATGAAGCCATTTTGGGTTATACCCATGTTCATCCACAGTTCACATTACACCATAAGAAAACGATAATCATTAATTTAAACCGCCCCTTAAGCTATGCGCAGTGTCCAACATAATCCATGGCTATAAAATAAATTACAAAGCATGTATTCCAAACCAACAAAATCATAAATAGTAATGCAAACCAATGATAGCCACTATGGGAAAGGATCATGCCACTCATAGCAAGGCCTCAAGGGCCAACGTTGTCAACCATTACACCCAAATATAATTACTCAATAGACATACCATAATGAAGACTTATTCCATTTTATAAATAACCATAATAAACCAATAACGCTGCATAAATTCCATCCACATACACAGTATGCATAATAAGTAATCTCCATTTATATACGCATTATATATTTACACATGAATGCAAAAATCCTAAGTAAATTATTTACACAGTAGTGCCATCATCGCAGTCAAGCCATACAGGCATCCCAATGGGCTATGGCACCATTGCAAGCAATGGTGCAGGCCATGGCTTAAAACGCCCAAATCCAAAATAATGATTTACAAATAAACATAACTTATACACAGGACTTGTTGTTATTATTCATTTAATCTTCATATACTCTACTGACATATTACATTTGTCAGTAGATACATGTTGTATATTTAACTATATTAATCCTAGAAGTAGGTTCTAAATACATTTATGTATAAATTACAATCTAGATAACCTAAGGTACTATCTACAAACTGAACTACTATGTATATATATAATTTTATATAGACATCAAACATAAACAAACCAAAATACTATATATAATTATTCTACATTAAAATATAAGATAAATAAACCATTAAGACCTTTCAAGGTCTGCAACATTAATACCTCTTAACTACTAAATCATTTCATTAAATAAACATCATCATAAATAAATAAACAACAGGTATCATGACCATTATTTTGGTCCAAGATTTCATCTCTGTTCCTACACTGATTCCCTCATAACTATTAATTATAAATTAACTAAGAAAAACATTTAAAAACAAATTAAAGAACTCTAGAATTTTAAACAGAGGTCACGATATCGACCCCTGTGGGTTCACAAACCCAAGTCACACACCTCTATAAAAACAACCAAAATATATATACATAAACCGTAACCAAATTACATAACTCTGCAAGTCATCCCACATAGCGAATTAAACACAAGATAAAAGCATACACACAAATCTTCTATATTTTAATAAGCCATATCAAAATATCTACACAGTTCCAAATAATTACATTGGGAACAAGAATCAAATCCTGTGAGCATGCAATCCCAACGCACATATATTTAAAAGTACAACTCATTACATATACCATGAACAAGATTCCAACCCTATGTATGATGTTTAACAAGGCCACGCTATACATATAGCGTATGCGGGCTACTTTAATAACAACAATAATATTAATAGCATACAACTACGCTACAACTAAGTCGTGAGGCTTACGCTTCTATCCCTATGTTGTAGGCATGGCCTCGGCCAAATAATTATTACACAGTCCTTTTTAAAATCAACATATAGTGATGAAGCCATTCTGGGTTATACCCATGTTCTTCCACAGTTGACATTACACCATAAGAAAATGATAATGGTAATTTAAACCACCCCTTAAGCTATGTGTAGTATCAAACATAAGCCATGGCTATAAAATAAATTACACAGCATGTATTCTAAACCAATGAAATAATAAACAGTAATGCAAACCAATCGCAGCCACTAAGGGAAAGGATCATGCCACTCACGGCAAGGCCTCAACCCAACATTGTCAACCATTACACCCAAATATAAATACTCAGTACATATACCATAAATGAAGGCTTATTCCATTTTATAAATCACCATAATAAACCAATAACACAGCATAAATTCCATCCACATATACAGTACACATAATAACCAATATCCATTTATATACGTAGTATTTATTTACACATGAATGCCAAAATCCTTAGTAAAGTATTTACACAGTAGTGCCATCATCGCAGTCAACCCACACAGGCTTGTTGATGGGCTATGGCACCATTGCAAGAAATGGTGCATCCCATGGCTTAAAAATCCCAAATGCAAAATAACGATTTACAAATCAACATAACTTATAAACAGAGCATGTAAGGGCATAAGATTCACTCCACAGCTTAAAGTCCTAAAAGTATTTACAAAACCAAAATCTGTTCATCACAAGCCCGAAGGCGAATTCAAAACCTCACTATAGAATCTTCAAAACAAAACGAAATCGTAGGCATGACACCCAAGACAAAGTTTACCTTCCAAGTCTAGAGGATGCCTCCATTTCCCCTATGCAGAGCTATTACAAAACCCCAAATGACAAAGTGAAATGACAAGTCCATCGTGAGCCAAGCCTAAGTTTGGTCTACCACGAAAAACAAGGTGCATTAATGGGACCAGCTAGTTTCCAACAACAAAGTAAAAAACCACTTTTCTATAGTTTTATATTGTTGCAAAACAATAGTCTCCACTACCATGCAAATCGCAAAACCCCAACGTATATGGTTCGACCATATGGTATATTTGCCACTCCATATCATATCGCAAGGTTATGTTTAGTGTAACACCACGGTTTTGACCCCATTTGCATTAAAATGTATATGATGTATATATTGTAATTAATCGCAATGTGGAGCTAAAGGAAAAATCCCTACCATCAATTTATCGTTTTATGTTTCGGCGATCAAAATCATTGTCGAAGGTATATTTTATGCTAGCCCGCACAGTATAATTTTTACATCATGTAAATATGCAATTTAATTAAAAACCCCAACCAGCCATGTCTATGCAACCATAATGAAAAGGGCATGATTTTCCTAAGGATAAGGAGGGGGAATTATTTAACCTTTAGGGCCAATAGGGAAAAGCCACATGTCAACAGGAGAACCCATCAATCAGTCAACTACCAAATTAAATCCTCTAATGTTAGTTGGGGCAGTTATTACATGAATAGTGGTGTGTGGCAAGACTATTAGTCCTTTCCCACATGCACACTCCACTAGGGAGCTTGTTCATCCTCGCGTGGGTAGGAGTAGAAGGGAGGACCCCATTCTTCCATTTTTTTCCCATTCTCATGCAGAGGGATGTTTTCTCTCCTCACGCACAGGTTTTGGGATTATTCCTCACGTAGAGAGATGGGAGAGCTACCTTACATTCATGATTTGGCTGTGGGGATTTTGTTGTGTGTTGTCACTTTCCAGGTTTTGTGGGTCTGTGTATACAAATCCATCTCCACGCTGAGAGTATGTTACCTCTGATTCCCTGCCCAATTGGGCTGTGTCTTTCCCATTTTTTTTAGTGGAGGAATCGTGGTTGATGTTTCCCCCATGAATGTGGGTTGTTGTTGAGTTTTTTTGGCCATGTTAGGGTCAAGAACAACTCTGGGATTGTCTTTCTCAGTCTAAGCTGTGTATTACCCAAATTTTCCTCTCGGTTTTTCTCTGTGGTGTTTTCTTTTAAACCCTAGAGCTGTGAATAGTTGTATTTTTGTGTGTGCACAATGGATTGGTCTTTGGACTATGTAGGAGTGGAAATAAGTCTGCTTGACAAACCTAGTGTTTTGTAGGAGCCTCATAGACAGAGCTAGAGAGTTATCTCTCTTCTCTACACCCCCTAAATAGCACTCGAAGGGAAGTCATGTCATGAGGGATTGTGCAGTAGAGAAGGGAATGATTCCTTGTGTTAGGTATGTGTGGATGTCTTAGGAGTCAAGCTAGTTCTGATGTAGGAATCCTTATATCTTCAGTGAGCCCACTAGCTTAGCGGACAGTGCTTCCATTTCCTGATAACCTAATAAACCGAACTTGTTGTCCTAGTTATGTGTTGTTGTGCACTCTTAGCTTGGTAAACCCAACTATGTTGGTTTGGATGAATAGTGTGGTATCCTTAGCTATGTGTGAGACTGCTTAGTTTTCTTATTCCTCAGGGAATCATTCCTAGCTTGGGGGTGGTAGTGTGGCTGATAGATTAAGGAGCACACTGGCCTATGGTTGGGTGGAACGTTGTAGTGACATAGCTGGATTCGGGACGAGCTTCCTCATAAGATAAGTATTATTTTTATTTCATATCTGTAATTGAATTTGTTTTATAATGAAAATGATGAAAATGTTAAATGCTTGAATGTATGGTTTTGCTTCTACTGTATGATGAATATTTATGCATCTATGCATGTTTTACTTCAATGCATTTCGATTTTTATTATCGCATGTTCATGGGGCTAGTTTCCTGGGTAGATAGTAGTAGTGGTAGCGTCCTCTTTGTCGGTTGGAGGGTTGGGGAAAATACATTTAGTGCATAGTCCATGCATGGCCTGTGCTAGTCCTAAGTTAAGCCACAAAGCATAAGTATTAAATGTAACATGTAAACGATAGAGTTAAATCCTTAACATAATACGGTTGTGCTAAGATTAATGCTTAGTAAACATGGCATATGAAATATGCCATTTTAATATTTACACTTTATAAAAATCAAAGGTATGGTTTTTAAGACAAGATCATAACCTGCAAATAACAAAAAAATAGGATAGGTTAATATTGTTAATAAAATAAAAATGGAACATAAATATACTAAGGTATAAAAGATGAGACATAAACCCTAATAAAGAGTAAACAACACATAGGTATTTTTAGCTATGATAACTAATTTATGAAATAGCACTTACCTGGTCATAAATCTGAGTCACTGAGGAACCATAACAACAAGCAATAGTTATTTGAGGACCAAAGTTTCACTGCTATTTAATTAAGACTCCGTCACCAAGTATGATCTGCATATGAAATAAAAGAGCTGCCTTAGTTTGAAGAACTAAGTAAGCTTGCAAACAAGTAAACACCTTGACCTCTGAGACTGTCATGGGAGAATAAGTCCTGCCACTCCACCCACTTTGTTTCCACAAACAAAGTTAAGTTAGGACTTTTAAAATAAACGAGTAGGACTATATAGAAAAGACGAAGCCTATAATCAAGTAATGACACATACACGTTAAATGTATAATCATAAGAACTAAGGCTTAAAATAGCAGTAATACATCGTGAGTAAATACAATAATAATAATGACTGAGAGTAAAAGGATAGAACATAATAACAGCTTATGAGTAAACAATGTTACATGTAGTGTACGATATATTTCCACAAGTCAATTAATGTTCCGTATATGTAGTATTTACTAGCCTAATATTTTTTATTTTTTTTTCGATTTTTTGGGACATTACAAGTGTTATCAGAGCCCAGTTTCAATACTAAGAGACCTATGGGCGCACCAAGCATTTACTGCAAGGAAAATAAAGTATGATATTAAATTTGTTACTAATAGGAAAATTTTCTGTTATTTAATTTTTTTTAAATTTCAGGAAACTTTTACTGAACAGTTGATTATACGAACACTGAGAAAAATAACAGATGGCAAGGAAGGATGAACACCCCCACCCCAGAAGGAGAACTGGTGGTGGAGTTGAATTTTGATATTTTGAAGACTATACATAGTCTTCAAGAAGAATTGCGAAGTCTTAGAGAAGATATACTGAATGAAATAAAATAGCAGCAAGCTATAAATGAAGCATTACTGTCACATCCCCATGCTTCCGACTAGCGTAGAGGACGCGACTACTAGCTTTATCAGACCGGGATAACCGCCCATGAACATGTACAGGGTTAAAAATTGCTGGAAACAAAATGCTTAAATGTATGCATTAAACTTAATTATGCACATATGAGAAATTATCATGCACAGATGCAATTATCTATTAGACATAGCGGAAACATCATGCATTCCAACAAGCATTCTTTCAACATGTTCATTTCATTTTCATTAACAGAATTTACAGTTGCAGAAGTAAAATGGACAGAGCACTTATCTTATGAAGAACNACTGCAACGTTCCACCCAACCATAGGCCAGCGTGCTCCTTAATCTCTTAGCAGCGCTGCCACCCCCAAGCTGGGCATGATTCTCCAAGGAATAAGGGAACTAGCAGGCTTACACATAGCCAAGCCAACAAAGTTGGGTTTATCAGGCCATTAAGGAGCTGATGAAGGCAATTTTCTAAGCTGGTGAGCTCATTACAGAGCCAAGAACACCTACACTAGAACTAGCCTAACCTCTAAGACACCCATCCACACCCAACACAAGGAATCAGTCCCTTCTCTGCTACACAGTCCCTCAGGCCCTGCATTCCCTTCCAGTGCTATTCAGGGGTGATGGAGAAGAAGGCCAGCCCTCTAGCTCTGTCTGTGTGGTTTCCAGCCACCAGGTTTATCAAGCAAATCTAAGCCAACATCTCTGCTCCTCTCACAGTCCGAAGACCAACCATTGCACTCTGGTAATTAATTTAGCTATTACAGCTTAAACCAGGGAAAAATGACTTCAACCCATCTACAACAATCCCCAAATGTAACAGCAAAAATGACTCACAACATGAGGGAAAAAACACAGTCCTTAAGCTTATCAGTGAGCACAACTCACAGCAGGGAAAAATGCCCCAAATAGTCTGTGCGTGAGACCAATAGTCGGTGAGACAGTAAAAAACGTGAATGGCCCTTCATAGCCATGGTAAAAACACATGAAGCTACAAAAACGTGAATGGAAAATGCACCAGCAGCTCCCAAAACATGAGGAAAACAACCCAATCCCCAGCACTACAAAAACAACCTCCCATCCATGGGAAAAATGAAGCCAACCACCAAAAACGTGGAATGAAAAACACAGGAAAAACTCCAGCTGCTCCCAAAAGCCCCAACTTGAAGGAGAATGGTGAGGAAAAATGGAAAACGTGGATGCATGGCAGAATGGCATATGTTTTTGGGCATTTTCCTTGCTAAGGAAGTCAGAACACGTTTTTCAAACAATGGTTCTCTACCCAATTCGAATTTTTTTTGCCCATACTCTTCCCATTCCATGCAATAACTAACTCAACCACATTCTGGCAGAAATAAATGATTGGGGAAAAAGACAAGAAAGGTATTTGATAGCTTGATGGGTCTTCTCATAGACATTTTGGCTTTTCCCCATATCCTTATCCTTGTGAAAATCATGCCCCTTTCGATTTAGTTGCCGCGACCGTAGGTGGTTCTGTTTATTTCAATTAATTGTAGATGCATATTTTACATGATGACCATCATAATATATGCCGCATGCCCCGATATACCATCGGTGACAATTTGAATCCAAAACATAGCATTACCGATCAATGGTGGGGCCTTGGCCTTTAGCTCCACACCATGATCATTACAATATATACATCATATACATCTAATGTAACGGGGTCAAAACCGGGACATTACAATTACTAAGAAATATGATGGGAGGAAGCTCGTAGGGTAAACCTACCTAGTCCACAAACAGTTCCAAAAGAGAACCTTACCATTAATGGGCCAGCAACCCAAGAGGAGAAAAAGAGGAACATACACCTAAAGCACCAAAAGTTGATCATCACAGTCCTTCCAGTAATGACTCCCTTTCTCCTCAAAGAAAGAAACAAAGAAGCAATGACAGTCTTTAAGAGGAGTTTAGAAAAATAAGAGCCCGGACCTATGAAGGCTGAAGAGTGGCTGCTAGGAATGAGAAAATGTTTTTAGGTTCATAACTACTCAAGTGAGATGAAGGATCATCTTGCCATCTATAACTTGAATGGAAAGGAAATAATATGGTGGAGAGATTTAAAACACACCAAGAAAGATGAGCTAAGAGAAATACGCTGGGATACCTTCCGAAAACTTGTCCAACAGAAATATATGTCGAAAAGGTTCTTCGACAGAAAAGTGAAAGAGTTTCACAAACTACACACGGGATCCATGACTATGGACGTGTTTATTAACATATTTCTAAATCTTTTGCATTATGTACCATACATCAAAGAAGAAAAGGTAAAGGTCCAACAGTTCCTAGGATGTCTTCCTCCTAGTTTTCGGGACGGGATTGAATTTGACATGCGTAACACCTTGGATACCACTCTTCACAAAGCTAGGATCTATTATGGGCATGGACAGCTAATGCAGAAAAGCATGAATCGAAATAGAGACAAGTCTAAGAACTTCTCTGATAACTGCAAATCTGGGTCCAACCCACAGTCATACAGAAAGAAAAATAACATCTTTCAAGCAAACAAGAACTTTAATAAATCTAATACAAAGCGTTATGTGCTAGCTGCTAATGTTAACAAACCAATAGCAAGTGGAGCCAATGCTACCCTGCTACAGATCAAGTGTTGGAAATGTAGCAGGCCTCATTATGCCTAATATTGTAAGAACAAGACCGATGGGGTCTTGTACAACTTACAAGAAGAACCAACTATTGAGGACATAGCTGGAACACTGCGGATCTATGCAGCATTGGATGACCGACAGGCAGATAATCAAGCTACAATGGTTGAGATAGAATGTAAGCTCTTGAACACATTTATATCAATACTGATTGATCCTGGTGCTTTCCAGAGCTATGTTTTTTCTAAAATTGTTGATGAATACAAACTAGGAAAAGTGAAACATGATCAACCGTGTCTAGTTCAGTTAGCCACAGGTATGAAATGGAAAGTTTCAAAAATTGTTAAAGAATGTGAGGTAAACCTGAATGGTTTTCCTATGAAAGTAAACTTGAAAATCCTACCTTTAGGATCATACGATGTACTTATCAGCATGGACTGGATGGAACAACACCATGTCATGCTCAATTTCTTGCACAAGTCTATCTTGTGTATTGATATCCTAGGGAACCAAGTGAAGGTTTAGGGCATCCCAAAGAAATTTTCTGTAAGACAAATATCTTCCTTAAAAGAGAAGAAATGTGTTAGAAAAGGTTGCAAGTTGTTTGCAATGAACATCTGAGACATAGAGTCTTATAGAAAGAAACACATAGAAGACTTCCCCATTCTTAAAGAATTCAAGGATGTTTTTCCTGAGGAAATCCCAGGATTACCTACAAAACGAGACCTAGAATTTTCCATCAAACTGACCCCCAGATCAATTCCAGCTTCCAAATCCCCTTACTGCATGAGTGCACCTAAGTTGGTCGAACTCAAATTGTAGCTGCAGGGATTGATAGAGAAAGGGTATATCCGACTAAGTGTGCCTCCTTGGGGAGCACTGATCTTGTTCATAAAGAAGAAGGATGGTACAATGCGGATGTGCATCGATTACCAACAGTTGAACAAAATGACTATCAAGAACCATTATCCACTCCCTAGGACCGATGAATTGTTTGATCAGGTAGGAGGATCTAGAATCTTTTCAAAGATTTACCTATGATCGGGGTACCATCAGGTACGAATTTGCGATGAGGATATTCACAAAACTGGCTTTCATACAAGTTACGGGCACTACGAGTTTATAGTGATGTCGTTCAGGTTGACCAATGCACCTACAAACTTTATGTGTATAATGAATGGCATATTTAGTTGGTATCTAGATAAGTTCATCTTGGTCTTTATATATGACATACTGGTTTATTTGAAGAATAAAGAAGAACACAAAGAACACCTTAGCATAGTACTACAAGTGTTGAGAGAACACCAGATTTATGATAAGTTTAGTAAATGTGATTTTTACAAATAATAGATAGAGTATCTAGGTCACATTATCTCCGAGACAGGGATAGTTGTGGACCCGAAAAATATTAAAGCCATAAAGGATTGGCCTACCCCTACTAGTGTAACTGACATTAGGTCCCTTTTGGGATTAGCTAGATATTATTGAAAGTTCATTGAGAAATTATCGAGAATCACTTGCCCCATGACCGCTTTGCAGAATAAAGAAAGTAAGTTCTTATGGACCTCTAAGTGTGAAGAAAGTTTTCAAAAGCTTAAGTGGATTTTTATGACCGCACCGGTGTTATGGATTGCGGATCCCGATGGGGATTTTTTTGTTTGCATGGATGCATGCATGGAAGGACTTGAAGGATTCCTCTTGTAGAATGATCATGAGTTCTGTTATGAATCGTGGAAGTTAAAAGAACATGAGCAGAATTACCTTATGCACAATCTTGAGTTAGCTTCCATCATCCATGCTTTTAGGATGTCAAGGCACTACCTCATGGGAAGGAAGTTCCTTTTGAATATAGACAATGTGATTCTGAAATATTTATTCGATCAACCAGATTTGAATGTAAGGCAAGCTAGGTGGTTGGATTTCCTTAGTGAGTACCATTTGAGCTAAAGCACATTAAGGGAAAAAAGAACAAGGTTGTCAATGATTTGAGCCGATGAACTCATATGATATATGAGGTAAATTTGAGTCAAACCAATGTAGATTTGCAAGAGAGGATTAGAGCGGCCAACGAAGTTGACCCCTTCTATGTGGAAATCCTCAAGAAAGTCCAAAACGACAGGTTGTTTCAACAACTGAAAGAAAACAAAGTAGATAAATCGAGACTACTATGGTCCAGGGATCATTTGTATGTTACAGAAGTAGGGGACTTTTGGTCCATCATCCTCACGCAATTTCATCAGGAACCCTACTCCGGGCACCCGAGATATCAAAATATGATATCCACCGCCAAGAGACACTTTTTTTGGCCTAAGTTAAAGGTTGACATTGCAATGTTTATTGTGAAATATGAGGAATGTTAGCTGGTTAAAGTTGAGCATCAGCATCCTATGGGATTGTTGTAGCCGTTACCCATTTCAGAATGTGGGTGAATCCACGGACCTGGGTAACACTTTTTGGCAAGCGCATTTCGGAAAAAACAGAAAAACGCACCTCGGTCGAGGGCTTGTTAAGCCCTCGACTGAGGTCTTAATACCTCGATCGAGGGTTTATTAAGCCCTCGACCGAGGTATTGCGGGCTTTACAAACCCTCGGTCGAGGTATTTAAATACCTCGACCGAGGTATTTAGATACCTCAGTCAAGGGCTTAAAAAAACAGACTTAGCCCTCATTCAAACAAGTGGAAAATTTCATGTGCCTTGCAGAGGTGTAAACCCTTCCATTCCTAGCACATAACTGAGCGGAGTTGATACTGATAGATTCATCAACGAATATTCTATCCATTGACGTATCATACACGCATTTTGGCATTCATATGATATTTATTTTTTAATTACTTCTAAAACTTATACTTA
>LPNX011117255.1:287234-308297 GCA_001517045.1 Pseudotsuga menziesii
TTAAAGGTCACACAGTTCATTAAATGCAAAAAATCACACATTAAATGACATCGAAATATTTAAAAAAAATATCTCTATGAAGCCAACATAATATTCTACAATTTGTTTTTTTACTGCAAGTCAAAATTCACATGGCATATATGCATTTTCAGGGCTTCTATCTAGAACATGAGTAAAAAATCAGGTTTTCATCGCCAAATTTGGCAAAAAAGTGTTACCCATCTTCATGGAATCACCCAAGTGGCAGGTCATTATTGTGGATTTCATCACCGGTTTACCAAAAATTAAGAAGCAAAATGATTCTATTTTTGTGTTCATCGACAAGCTGTCAAAAGCAGCATGCTTCATTCCTATGAAGCCAACCTATAAAGCAGTGAACATTGCTGATATTTTCTTGAAAGAGATATTTAGATTGCATGAGATACCCAAGGAAATTATCTTGGATCCAGATGTTAAGTTTACAGGAAAATTTTGGAGATCTTTAATCCATGGATTGGAGATGCAGTTAACCTTTAGCACTTCATATCACCCGCAGACAGAAAGAGTAAAACAAATTGTTGAGGACATGCTGTGAATGTATGTCATGAACAACCTCATGAAGTGGGAGGATTACCTACACCTCGCAGAGTTTGCATATAATAATGGTTATGAGAATTCCACCAAGATGAGCCCCTTTGAGGTACTCTATGGACGGAAGCATAGAACATTGGTTACTTGGGATAGCCCGGTGGATCATCTCATGTTAGGGCCTAATTTGTTGATGGACTTCGAACAGTTGGTTACCAAGGTCTAGGTGAATCTTAAAGAAGCACAAGACCGCCAGAAATGTTATGCAGATCGGAAAAGAAAATATAAGGACTTTGAAATAGGCAATCATGTTTACTTCAAAGTAAAATAAAAATGAAGCTCGTTGAGCTTGGGTAGGTGTGGTAAGTTAGCACCTATATTTTGTGGAACTTTTGAAATGCTGGACAAGAAAGGGCCAGTGGCATATGAACTAGCATTTCCCACGCATGTAAGAGTCCATTATGTTTTCCATACATCTTTGTTAAAAAAAATATGTTTATGATATTAAACATGTTATTAATTGGTCCCTATTATAGGTGGCACCTAAAGGGGAGTTTTCCCCTAATCCTACTCATATACTGGATAAGAGAGAGGTGTAGCTTTAGAAGTGCACTGTATTCCAATTAAAAGTACAATGGAAGCACTTTGAGGATGATGAGGCTACTTGGGAGAATGAAGCCGCCATGAGAAAGGCTTACCCCATCTTGTTTCATGATGTCATTCCAAGTCCCTAGAACACTAGGGATAGTATTGTTCTAAGTGAGGAGGCATGTAATATCGTGAATATTGGACCTAACACCTATAGCCATGTGCCTATTGATTATGATTATTATCTTGATTTTTTATTTTTATGTTGGGTCAAATACCCCACTGCATATGGACATGACGATTTGTTTTATATATTGGGCATAAGCCAATTATTGATGATATATATATATGCTTGTTTTTGTTCGGCGTGGACCCTGAAGCACATGATTGATGAGATGTTTTGTATTGAGCAGAAAGATCTCGAGCACTTGAGTGATTGATGATTTGTGTTGAGAGAGGAGATTTAGAGCACTTGAGTGATTGATTATTTGTGTTGAGTGAGAATATCTAGAGCACATGAGTACTTACCTTTTTGTTGAGTGATAAGCTCAGGAACACATGAAAAGATAATTGGAAGTGTTGGGCATAAGACCTGGAGCCTTCCATGATGATGTTGAGCATAAGCTCTGGAACATTGGACCCTTGGCCATTGTATCCCTAGGTGTATCGTAGAGGCACATCCTAGCATTAGTGTTGAGCCAAGAGCTCTGGAATTGCACTAAATTGTAACTCCCTGTTAAAGCATTGGGTATGGGCTTTGGTAAGCGCTAGAGGTTACTGAAAAGAATTTAATAACTTTTGAGTGAAAACGACTGGAGGAAAAGTATTTATCTCATGATACTTATTTATAAGTGATTAAATGAAATTTTGAATTTATGTATTCTCATAAAGTACAGAAGAGCTACCACGTTATAGGAGGGAAATCCAACATGCAAGGATGTTTAGAGTTTCCTAGCCTAGTATACCTAAACCATCTACCTACTTGAACTTAATGAAGAAGTGTCGTTAAGTCTAGGGGTCATGGTATATGATTCTGAAAGACAAATGTAACAAGTGATATATTATTATGTACTTTATACATGGGATGTATAAAGATTTGAATATAATTATAATATTAATGATGAAAGAGAAAGAAAATCTCCATCCAATTATTATGTATTATGTAAAGATAATAAATCATCCAAAAACCTAAAATGTCTAATGAGGAACTAGTAGAAAGTTCCGAAGTTAAAATATTAATAATTACCCAAAGTAATTGGAAAGGGTTAAATCAAGAAACCAAGTTTTGTTGATTTAACTGTCCCTTCGACTGAAAAGTATGTCTATAAATACTCAACCCAAGGAAAGGCTTGGGGTTCTAGTCTATCATTAGAGGAGTCATAATCTACCTATTTTCTCTCAAGTAATTCTTGGAGAACACTTTCCTGGAAGGAAAAAGCAGAATTGATCCAGATCTGAGATACGAGATAGGAAACCCTACCTTAGGAGCTCTAAGCTGCTTGCATGTTGGATTCCAGCTTGGGGGGTTCCAGATTTAAACCAGGAATGGTTCTGGGTAATGGTTGGGTGGAACGTGTAGTTCCCAAGTGATTTGGCAATAAAAAATAGAGGTTAGGTCTGTCTTAAATTGTTAATGTTGGTTTTTTGAGTGTGCATGTTCAGCCATTAACAGAGCTTGAAGTTATAGGTATGAAGCCCTAGACTATCTATTCTATTCTTCTAAATTAAATGCTCGATATGCTAGGTAAATAATTACAATGCATTTCCTAACCCTATGTGTTCGATTTTCTGATTAAAATCTGCTAGCATTTGCATTTCTAAATATTAGCTTTCGGTTGCAAATTATATCTTATGATGTAAGTGATTTCTTATACCAGGTTATCTAGGGTTTAACTATTGGTTTATTTCTGCAAGTTAAATTTATTTACTAATGTTCATCAAGGGTTCTACACACTAGTTTAATTTATGCAGTAGTATTATTTGATAAAACTGGGTTATGTACAAACTAGGTTATTTTAGACCTGCTCTTATTATTCATTTAATCTTCATATACTCTACTAACATATTGCATTTGTCAGTAGATACATGTTGTATATTTAAATAGATTAATCCTAGAAGTAGGTTCTAAATACATTTATGTATAACTTACAATCTAGATAACCTAAGGTACTATCTACAAATTGAACTACTATGTATATATATAATTATATATAGACATCAAACATAAACAAATCAAAATACTATCTATAAGTATTCTACATTAAAATCTAAGATAAATAAACCATTAAGACCTTTCAAGGTTTGCACCATTAATATGTGTTAGCTATGAAATCATTCCATTAAATAAACATCATCATAAATAAATTACAAAAGGTATCGTGACCATTCTTTTGGTCCAACATTTCATCTATGTTCCTAAACTAATTCACTCATAACTATTAATCATAAATTAACCAAGGAAAACATTTAAAAGCAAATTAAAGAACTCTGGAATTTTAAATAGAGGTCACGATATGGACCCCTGTGGGTTCACAAACCCAAGTCGCACACCTCTATAAAAACAACCAAAATATATATACAGAAACCATAACCAAATTACATAACTCTGCAATCCATCCCATATAACAAATTAAACACGAGATAAAAGCATACAGAGGAATCTTTTCTATGTTAATAAACCATATCAAAATATCTTCACAGTTCCAAATAATTACGCTGGGAATAGGAATCAAATCCTGTGGGCATGCAAGCCCAACTCACATATAATTAAAAATACAACTCATTACATCTACCACGAACAGGATTAAAACCCTCTGTATAATGTTTACCAAGGCCACGCTATACATACAGAGTATGTGGGCTACATTAATAACCACAATAATATTAATTATAGACAACTACACTACATCTAAGTCATGAAGATTACGCTTCTATCCCTATTCTATAAGCATGGCCTCGGCCAAAGAATTATTACACAGTCCCTTTTAAAATCAACATACAGTGAAGAATCCATTCTGGGTTATACCCATGTTCTTCCACATTCCACATTACACCATAAGAAAATGATAATGGTAATTTAAACCACCCCTTAAGCTATGTGTAGTATCCAACATAAGCCACGACTATAAAATAAATTACACATCATGTATTCTAAACCAACAAAATCATAAACAGTAATGTAAACCATTCACAACCACTGTGGGAATGGATTATGCCACTCATGGCAAGGTCTCAACGCAACGCTTTCAACCATTGCAGCCAATAATAAATACTCAATACACAGACCATAAACAAAGGCATATACCATTTTATAAATCACCATAATAAACCAATAACACAGCATAAATTCTATCCACATACACAGTATGCATAATAAACAATGTCCATTTATATACGTAGTATATATTTACACAAGAATGCCAAAATCCTAAGTAAAGTATTTACATATTAGTGCCATCATCACAGTCAAGCCACACAGGCGTGCGAATGGGCTATGGCACCATTGTAAGCAATGGTGCAGCCCATGGCTTAAAAATCCCAAATCCAAAATAAGGATTTACAAAACAACATAAATTACACACAGATCCTGTAAGGGCATAATATTCACTCCATGGCTTAAAGGCCTGAAAGTATTTACAAAACCCAAGTCTGTTCATCACAAGCCCGAAGGAGAATTCAAAACCGCACGATAGAAGCTTCAAAACAAAATGAAATCATAGGCATGAAACCCAAGATGAAGCTTAGCTTCGAAGTCTTGAGGTCTCCTCCATTTCACCTGTGCAGAGCCAAGACTAAACCCGAAATGACAAAGCAAAATGACAAGTCCATCATGAGCCAAGCCTAAGTTTGGGCTACCACGAAAACCAAGGTGCATTAATGGCACGAGCTCGATTCCAACATCAAATCCAAAACCCAATTTGTTATAGTTTGATATCGTTGCAAAACAATAGTCTCCACTACCATGCAAATTGTAAAACCCCAATGTGTATGGTTCGTCCATATGATATATTCGCCACCCCATAACATATTAGAAGGTTTAATACATTGCAAGATTATGTTTAGTGCATAGTCCATGCATGGTCTGAGCTAGTCCTAAGTCAATCCACAAGGCATGAATTTTAAATGTAACATGTAAACCATAGGTTTAAAGCCTTAACATAATATGGTTTCCCTAAGTTTAATGCTTGGTAAACATGGCATATGAAATATGCCATGTTAATTTTTACACTTTATAAAAATCAAAGGTCTGGTTTTTAAGCCAAGATTGAATAACCTGCAAATAAGAAAAAAGTAGGATAGGTTAATATTGTTAATAAAATAAACATAGAACATAAATATGCTAAGGTATAAAAGACTAGACATAAACCCTAATATAGAGTAAACAACAAAGGGATTTTTAGCTATGATAACTTATTTACGAAATAACGCTTACCTGGTTATAAATATGAGTCGGTGAGGAACCATAGCAATAAGCAGTAAGTCTTTTAGGATCAAAGTTTCAGTGCTCTTTAATTAAAACTATGTCACCAAGTATGATCTACATATGAAATAAAAGAGGTGCCTTAGTTTGAAGAACTAAGTAATCCTGCAAAACAAGTAAACACCTTTACCTCTCAGACCATCATGGGAGAATAGGTCCTGCCACTCCGCCCACTTTGTTTCCACAAACAAAGTTAAGTTAGGACTTTTTAAATAATCTAGTAAGTCTATACAGAAAAGACGAAGCCTTTAATCAAGTAACGGCACATACATGATAAATGTATAATCATAAGAACTAAGTAGTAAAACAACAGTACAACATTGTGAGTAAAATACATTAATAATAATGACTGAAAGTAAAAGGAAAGAAAATAAGAAGAGCTTATGAGTAAACAGTGGTACATGTAGTGTATGATATCTTTCTGCAATTCAAATAATGTTCCGTATATGTAGTATTTACTAGCCTAATAAAAAACAAATTTCGATTTTTTGGGACATTACATGGTTGATAAATGGAATCCCCTTCTATGCATTCTATAATATTTTATTGCACTAAAGTTATGCCACCAATATTTTGCAAATCAGTGACAAGTCTCTTTTCCACTAACATTTCTTGTATTTTCCTCGGCCCCAATGCTTCCCCAGTTCCTCTGCAAAGCACTCATTGAAAAATGTGAAGTCTTGCATTAGTATTGCTTCAACAGACACATTCCATTGGAGGATAGAAATGACCTTCCCATGGACAAGGATGGGAGAACACATTTGTAACCCACTCCTAAGGTGATATTAATTCATGTCATATGTTTCCATTGGCTTGATAAATCATGTTTTTCTCTCCTTGATATGTTGTTTAATCCCATTTCAATTCATACTTTGAATGGTTTATAATTATTATGTATAAATAAGGGTTAGCATTATTAGCTTTGCTTTATTTGTTAATTATATGTATTTGCCTTAACATTGTTTTTTTAGTACATACAAAAAGTAACCCAAGAATTCAAAACCTTTAATGAAGATGAGTATCATTTAATTATTAAAGGCACTACACAATTTATATGTTTGTTTTTTTTTAATTCATGCTATTATAGATGAAGATGGTAGATGAAGATGGTACTCAATGCTCAAGCCTAGTGATTATTCATAAGCAAGATAAGAATTTGGAAAGGATATTTCTTTTGTTTATTCTAATATAAAGGCTAAACGACCAATGACAAGCATTTAGTTAATCAATTTCTAATCCTATTCATTGCAATAAATATCATTTAATAATAATATTAATTAATTATTAATATTAAAAAATACATAATTATAAATAAAAACATAATTAATTATATTTAGAAATAAAAATGACTAAATTATATAAACACTTTGATAACTTTGATATATATATATACTTTGATGCAATACTTGCGAACAAAGATATAAGTACATAGGAGGTGCTCTGAGAGAATTCTTGTCCTTCACAAAAGTCTTTCATATCAATGACAGTGACAATTATCTTTCCCATGAACGGTAGTGATTAACCCTACATCTCACCCCTAAGGTGCAAGCTAGGTTGCGTACCAAGATTCTTCATACTGGTCATTCGCTGCAATGAGTGGACACTTCGCCAGAAGATTATCATGGTAGGGAAGATTATTATGGTGTCCAAGTGGGTTGGTAATCATTTAAAAAAAAAATTAATTAATTATATATATAAGGGTTTTGCTTTGTAAAACAGTGAATTGAAGGTCAAAATAGGTTGCTTTTGAGAGGTTACATCTAAATCTAAATCTAATGGTGCAAGTTCAAAAACCATTAAACACCAAGAGAAAATAGATTAATTTTACTTTAATAAAGGCAATAAATAAGTTTATATTTATGATTACTGGCTTATATGTGCGGATAGTAATAAATTGTAAACTGTGGTCATTGTTCATTAGCAATAAATCTTCTTAAATATTAAAATAAATCTTTACAAAGTCATGAAAGTATTCAATAAATACTAAATCATTAAAGCATTCAATAAATATATTTTTTAAGATTAATTAACTAATATTTCTATATAAGAATTCTCTATTGTGAAATAGACACATTCATAAAGTATTATTGAAATATATTCTGGACTGTTTAATGGTAAATAGAGTAAATGGTAGGAAAGATTGTCTTCCAACTTTCAAAAAAATATTGGAGAGCTTATGACCACTTTAACATGGAGAGAGATTTCGACTTTGCAACTAGTAAACAGGTAATCAATAAATATTTTTTAAGATTTAAAAAAAAAAACTTACAAAACTATAACCTTTCAATAAATATTGAGATATAAAATATCATAATCATCAATTGAATCGACTTTGAAAATTATAATATAATTTAAATATCAAATATGATAGATTTAATACATTAATCTTCGAAAGAGCATTATGTGTTATATGTTTTTATGTTAGTTGAAATCTATGTCTTTTGAAATCATTATATATTTTATAATTATTTTATAATTAAAATATATATGTATATATAAAAATTAGCATATAATAAATAGAGATACTAAACTATTAAACTTTAATATAAAGAATATTTATATTTTTTGTTCTTTAAATTTTTTAAAATATTTAATAAATCTAGATTTAAGATTAATTTAAAATTATAAATAAATCAATTTTAGTATAAAGAATATTTATGTTTTTTATTTCTTTTATATAAAAATGAATCTTAATTTTCTTGTATTTTTTTAAATACTTAATAAATCTAGGTTTAAAATAAATGTACTTTGAAATTCTTATTATCCATGTTATTTTGTATTGTTAAAGTATGGGGGTGCAACATTTCTAGAGAATCTTGGAGGAAGATTGAGCAAATCCAAAAGTGGTTTATAACTTATAACCTCAAAATTAAAAACAATACACCTTATTCAATTATCCTCATAAAAGTCGGTCTTTCCCCCATCTAGAGCATTGCTATGACTAGGTACTTGATGTACAACCTTAAGATAAAAAACATGGGAAAGGAAACTTCCTAAAATTGGTTTAAACTCAAGTAAAAAAAAACTACGCCATCAACTGGTGTTGGTGTAAATATACCATGCCTTGGTTAAACCATTGGGGCATTAATGAAAATGACATTTTGCAGAACACTTGCAATGTCAAAAATATTATTACTTATAAGTTTAAAGAGAAATTTTGGTGTGATGAAAATTTTGGGGTTGAGAGAAAATTAAGATACTATAAGGAGGTCATTAATCATAACTTGGAGGATCAGAAGTATCTCACTAGGTCACAAACGAAAATTAATATAGCCAAGATTAAAACAAACTCGCATGAACTCCATAACAACTTTGACCATGAAAATCACTCTCTCTTAGAGTCTCTTGCTTACACTCACATTAGATTTGAGTTTCATAGTATTTGTTACAATACAATCCTTTATGATCTCTTAACTTGTCAAAACTATAGTGAGCTTGAAAAGCTTCTTGGCAAGATTTTTGAGCACATGAACAAGATTTTAAAGTAAACCAATTATTTTTCTTCTTAAAATTCGATATAGCAAAGTTGGTCTCAATAGAGATTAATCATTGTCATCATCATTATTATCACTAAATAAAGAAACTTTAATATAAAAAATATTTATATTTCTATTTTATTTAATTTAATAATAAATTAAAATTTTATTAAATTAGTTTAAAATAAATCTATGATGGACTGTATAATAGAAAAAAAAAAAAGAGTCCAAACTAAATTCATTAAATTCATTGCACAACATTTAGATATAATTTTTCTTACCCAGTGCGGCGGTGCATACGGAGATTTTGATATGTGAATGGAGAATGGTTATCGTCAACATTGGTCACGCAACGCAGAAAAAGAAAAGCCCGTATGGTATTTTTAATGAGTAAAAATGGAATTATATTTCATTTTTCTCCTGGACGCCCTGACTCTTCGCCGCTATGAGTGGCCCACTGGCTCGGAATCCTATTTCTGTAGTTATAACTCGGAATCCAGTTTTCATGATCTTCCAATCAATATGTCTCAATTGTACGAAAGAATTGCTGCTGTGCTGTAGTAGATATCGTCAAAGCATCTTGATAGTATTAATATACCAAAGTTAAGCTTGGCGATGATCATTTCGAGGCAGCTCTGCAATTTTAACATACACAGACCGGTGGAAGCCTCGAACTAGCAGGAAGGTTATGAGAAGGCACAGCATTGGAGGCCCGCCTCCCCGTTTTATCGCTGGAATTCTTGCTGACATGACTAAGGTAAGAGATCTGGCAAGGCTGTTAAAGACATAGACCCTATCAGTCACGGGATTATGGTATCTCTATTTTACTCCCAGTACTCAATCTGGGACACCCCCAGAAATTTTCTGAGTTTATTTATTGCAGAATGAAGAATATCAGTTTAGATTAATTAGGTCTAATACTATTTCGCTTATTCAAGTTATTGCTCAATGGAGACCATTGCAATACCATATCTGCATTGAATGGAATGATAGAATATATCTATTTATCTTAGTCTTAACTGTTATTATCCGTTGAGTTACTAGATTATATTCATGTGCAACTAGAAAAATAGTATATGGCTGAATGTGCCAAATCCATTTGGCTAATAGCCTGTTTTCTGACTCCACTTAAATTATACTTATTTTTCTCAATACGTTTTTCTTAATTTTTCTCCAACTACCTAACTTGAAGTAGGCTGAGCATTTGACTCATATAACCGAGTTTTTAGGAACTGGATTTCTTGCAGACGCTGGCATCTAGATTGCCTGCCTGCCATGCTCCTGTCTATCAAATTTAAGCATAAGATAATAGTAGAATGAAATACTAAATGCAGCTGTATCTAAATTAGATTTTGATTCTATAAATATCATTTCAACATTCACAAATTTGCATGGGAGCATAAACTTTACCTGTACCTGTTTTACCTGCTTTATATTTGAAGAAGTTATGGCTCTACTAACTTTACGTTGTGGGACAAAGTTCTGCATTGTGCCCAATGCTTTCCAAAAACAGGGTTGATAGAGTTTGCCCAAAAGGAATACTCTTCATAGCTGTGGAATACTCTTCATAGCTGTGGACTCGGGGTAGTTATTATAGTATGGACTTTCATCAAATTTACTTTATAGATTAGATGGTAGTTATTATAGTATGGGATTTCATTAAATTTACTGTATAGATTTGATGGTGATTGCTCTTTTGTGACTGTGTACACAATTACTAATAATATTTGAAAATCAAAACAAGTCCTCACAGATAATTTGGATATCGAATTTTATCTCCAAATGTTATCAATGCCATTTTGTATTTTAAATTAAATTGAAGTTTTTTATTATAAAGATTTACAAGTGCATTTATACATTATTTGGTCAAATTTAAGGTCATAATCCATTTGTTAAAAGTTTTAAGCATTTTTATTGATTTTTTTTACTACCATTGGAGAGTATTTATCGTAAATTGCCTCTGTAAATTGCATATTGACAAACAATTTATCTATTAAATTTCATCCCTGGATATTGAAATTGAAGCTGGTGACAAAAGTAATATATACCCTTGAAACAAAAATTTATGACACCCAAAACAACTACTCACAACTTTGATGATATGAGTTATCTTAAAAGTTTGTTTGTTTGTTTGTTTTAAGTTTTAGGCGAACACCTTATTCTGTTCAACCTAATCACAACTTTGATGATATGAGTTATCTTAAAAGCAATTTTTGGCAAAAACACTTTGTTTTGTCATTGACTGAGTGCAGATAAAAGATAGATTCAACTACCCCGAAACCCTAGCGACACTTAAAACCTGGAAAAACAATAACATTTTCTTCTGAAACGATCACAATTGTACAGAAAAAGCATTCGGTCACACTACATGATTAATAAAAATAGTTTATTATGGATCTATTATAACTAATTCTAGTTTTATGATTATAGATTTATTACAAATATGGGTACGTCTAGATTATAGTACTAGAACCATTAATATCTCTATAGTTTAAGCGGTTATAGAAACATGATTACCCCATATTAACATGGTCTTATTGGTTTGATTATCATAACTAGTACAGTCAATGTCAGCTCCTTATTACTTTATAGTATAATTACATAAGTATTACTTATAAATTAGTGCCGATCAACTTTGACTGGAATCATAGTATTTAAAGGAATACATGTGATGTATGGGAATAGTTCAGATAGAGCCTATGTTTTTTAGATATCAAGTTTAACAGTATTGATACAGCTAAGTAATATCCATAATATATGGATCATATTTATTATACCAATAGAGCTAGTATCATAGGTTTTAGCTTGAACTTCAACATTACCCATATAGAACACTAAGTAAAGCTTACTGTATATGAGAACCAAGCTGATATTGAAGTAATGCCTAATGCCTAAGCTATCTGTAATGAACACTTACTACTTCTCACTATTATAGATTTATTAGGTTCCTTTTTTTTAAAGATTTTTTAATTCTAAAAATAAACTTTTGTCAATTTTCCATTAATGAAGATAGATTTGTACAGTTGCTACGTTGAGGAATTTGATATTTTGGATGTTGCTGGCAGCAGCGACCTCACGGCGAAGTCTTCATGGCCTGCAATGGTAGCAATCCCAACTCCAAATGGTAAAATCCACATTGGTGTTTTGATTAAAAATTGTTCAACCTATATTGGTGTTTATATTGCTTGGCTTTCTTTTAATGTGGACCTTTTTTTCAGTGATAGCCACAGAAACACATGAAGATCTCCTCACCCAGTTTGAAGACACAGAGATGCTTCTTGATCTCAATGAATGAATGTACGCACATGCGGATGAGCGTTATTCTCAGGGGACTGATAGTGTCCAATGTCCATGACTTCATAAGCAGCCTTGACAACCCTGTTAACTTAGTCATGTCAGCGAGATTTCCAGTGATAAAACGAGGAGTAGGGCCTCTAATGCCTTGCCTTTTCATAATCTTCCGGATAGTTCGAGGCTTCCGCCTGTATGTGTATATAAAAATGCAGATCTGCCTCCAAGTGATCATCGCTAAGCTTAACATTGGTAGTATGAATACTATCAGAAATGTATTGACGATATCTATAGCACCAGCTAGCAATTCCTTCTTCCTCCTATTCATATATATTAACTAGAAGGTTAAGAAAATTTAAGATTAAGATATATTGGGAATGCAATTTCCTCTTAAATTTATAGCTATAGAAACTGGGATACTTGATATAATCCACCTTTCACTGTGATTCAATGCATCTTGAAGTGTAAATATTCGAGTCTAAATGACAGATAACTGGTTATACAAAAGTTTATGAAATTACTATGCAGTTTTAGTCAGTGGATTAAACCAGATGGGCATCGGTTGTACAACCAGAGAGATCCAGTGCCATATACAGACCTGATCCCCTGCCTTCTCAGTTGCCCATACCTAGTGAAGCTAATTCTCAAGTAAACAGGTTTCAGCTTACAATACTGGAGATCACAGGAGTTTCAGAATTTCGTAATGATGGTCAGCCTAAGTGTACAGCACTGTTTCAAGAGAGAGTAGTGAGAGTACGCATTCTTGCTTCAATTACACAGACTTTAAGGTAAAGATGCTTTGATTATATACAGTTTTAGCACAAAACTGCATCAATTGTTGTTTCGTCTAAATAATGGTTAGATGCATCCCAAATATGTTAAAAAGACCGTAGCAGCATGTCCATCAAATGTAATTAATTTGTGTATCTTTCTATAATTTTGTGAAAAAAAAACTTCCTAGATTTTTAAAGTATTTATGTAAAAATATTTTAGTTCTTATTTCGTTTTCTGTAATTCAGAGAAATAATTTTTAAGTCCATCCCAAATTGTTCCTTGGTTTTCTATCTCATTTTCTTAGGAGGAGAACGCATTTTCATCCACCAAAAATTGTAAATATAACAACATTTTTACAAAAACATTTTTGATTTATTATATTGAAGTTTCATAATAATCATTATATATTAAAAAAAATTAATAATCTTTTTAACTATTTTTTTCTTTCTATATAATTTTTTCAGAAAACAAAATATGTAATTTGTTATTCCATAGGAATCAAAACGTAGTTACATTGCAAAAGATGCAATGCACTGCCATATACAACAAACTACTGGAAGCCAGATGCAATTTTTTTCTGAAGTGTAGGAGGAAGAGTGTATTCTTTCCCTGTCCCTACGAAGCTCTCCAATCTATATCTCCAATACATGAAGTTCCCTTTGAGTTCTCTTCTAGTAATCATGGGTGAGTTCTCTTCTAGTAATCATGGGTGTGTTGCAGCTGCAACAATTTCCCAAAATTCTAAAAAAATTTAGGACCCTCCTCTGCCTTGGATTAGTTTGATTTTCTTCCTTATTTGGTATAATGACTTTTGGAACTTTTTCCAGCACTTGGGTAGCTCTATCAATCGATCTGATGTTTTCCTTAATGCTTAAAATAATCCCCTGCATGATCAAGCTTATCGTTGCCTTTTAAATACCTTTGAAGCCATTCTGAATCGGAAGTTGGTTCATTTGAATTTCCTGCCGTTGCGGAAGTCTTTGCCTTGTATTTTTCCGACAGTTGCAGATGGTTTTTGGTTCTACGTCGGAAGGTACGATTATCTCCTTGTCCGCCATTATGAACGGATCTTCGCTTCTGGCCTCCGCCGTTGCGGATGAGTTTAGGATTCCACTTTTGATTTTCTTTCCGATGTGTGTGTTTTGCCTCGGCGGGATTTTTGGTTTTAAATCGGAGGCTTTATCATTTTTCCTTCCGCCGTTGCGGAGAAGTGGTGGCTTTCATCATCCGATCCTATAAGCTTCCGACGTCCGATTGTTAGTCTTTGCTTTGCTCACCATTGCGGACGGGTTGATGTTGTGGCTTTCCGCCGTTGTGGAAGGGTTTAAGGTTTCGCCCTCCGATCCGAAGTTATTTATCGTCCGATTTAAAGCCCGTCGCACGTGCGAGTCTTTGTTATATACGGGAAGGGCATTGGGTTTTTCTATTGTTTTATTTTTCTCGAGCTGTCGTGATCATCGTGCGCTGTCGACCCCTCGAAGCTTTTGGACCACCGTGCCAGTACTCGCACCCAGGTGTCAATTGAGGAAGCCTGACCGCTTTCACCCCGTCAGTTATGCGTCGCTGCCACGTAGGCCGTTCTTACCATACCTCGCTCTGTTCAGGGTCTTTGGTGATGTTTGCTGCGGTTAGGTGTTTTACCAACCCCGTTTCACATATATCGGGGAGTGTGTTGTGGAACCACTATTCGTGGTTGGGGGCATTTTTGTTGTTTTTTTTTTAACCCGCGAAAGAATTATTTTGGCCCGTGGCCTTTGTTTGCAAGCCCTGCACAGAGTAGAGGGAGGCTTGGTGCAGGCGGCCATTTCGCCGCCTGCACCTAGCTGCCTCAAGTGTGGTGATGAGAAGCAGGGGGAGGGTTTGTGGTGGTTTTTGATGGCATGTGGTGGTTTCCCCTTTGTTGAGTAAAAATTCATTTTTGCCCACACCCTTGAGCATCTGTTTTGCTGCGCCGTTCTGTAGCCCTAGCTGGTTGGACGTGATCTATTGCGGGTTGTGGTTTATTAACCTAAAACGTAGAGGCACAAGCACCATAGACGTCGCATGTAGTTTTATTCATTTTCCCAGTACAGCAGAGTGGTAGTAGTCCCCAAAGAGAGCGAAATGCATAGCCGATTTGATGTAATTATCTTTCCGCGAGCAGCATAAGTGATTGCCGATTTTGTCCTTGCTAAAGCTATGTCATCAAAAAATGTTTGATGTTGGAAAAATACATTTGCACCTTGCATTTCAGATACATGCATTTGCTTTACAAATTGTTTTTATGGGAGGAAAGGCACATTGCGAAATAATGTAGATTTAATGCCGGCTCAAATATGATTGATAAAGTTTAATAGCATGCAGCAGTAGTATATTGCCCACTTTATTGCACAGGACTGAGTTTGCTTCGTACTAGGTATAGATGAGGTCATGGAATACTGCACACTAGTTTCAGAAATTCTGATAGTCAGGGCAGTTTTGGTGTACATGCATGCATTTGTTTCTCTACTTGCTATCACATTAAACACATGAAAATGGCACTTTGCATATGGATGTAATTTTATTGCAGTCTAGAAGATGGTTGATGGGATGTTTTAATATCACACAGAAATGTTTTGCATCATGCTAAGATATAGACAAGAGCACTAAATAGTGTGCATTTGGTCAGTCAAGTTATGCAAACTTATGTCTTAGTTTCATCGACTAGTTGCTGCCATGGTATACATAGAAAGAATAAAATGCTGCACACTGTCATGTAAATGTATACACCTTGAATGTCTCAATATTACTATGTTATATATGGTAGGAAGAAGTCGAGTCCACCATGTCCAAAAGACAAAAGAAGAAGGCCCCAGTGGTGGAAGAAGTGCCAGAAGAAGAAGCTGAAACAAAGACTGAATACATATATGAAGACACCCAATGTGCTTCTGGTGTTGAGCCCGAGTACAAATGGGGTGAAATATACAGATTGATTTCCCGTCAGGAGGTTCTAGACACGGGCCTCGAAGAAGAATCTATCTATGCTAACATAGAGAAGTCTTCTATCATGAAAGCTGCCACCAGACCAGAGTTGTTCCCATGCTCTGAGGTAATTGGCTGGATTTTGCCCCAAGTAAATACAACCACAATGATCATAGGAAACATTGAAGGACAGGGCTATGCTGCATTTAGCCTTGGATATGTGGCGTTGGCCTATCACCTACCAGAACCCCAGGTTTTCTTATCTGATGATTGGCTGGACAGTATCAGAATGGACCTGGTGGAAACTCTTAAGAAAATGCTCTTGCAGGGAAAGCTTTATCGATATAGACAGACCGGTGAGTATGATACAGCGAGCTTAAGGGCTCCCTACAGGTTTATAGCTCTGATGCTTAATAGGATCTTTGGGAGAGCTCATGGCAGACTCTTCAAGCTTGAATGGATACCTATTATCTTTCATGTGGCAATCCAAGGAACAGTCTTCAATTGGGCCAGCCTTGTATCAAGCAGTCTTTCCTCTTGCTTGGCCGCAGCCTTGGGAGGAGAAGCTCAGAAAAGGTCCGAGTTTTACATGAGTTCAATATTGGTAGATTGCATATTGTGTAACCAGCCCTTCCCCGATCTCAAGTGTATCTGGGATAGGGAAAGAATGCCTGTGTATGCCGCTTATAGACCATTGTGGGCTCACCAGTACCATAGCCATTACAAAGAGGTCTGTGAGCACTTCATTATGCCACTTTACACGCTCATTTTTTGGAAGGAATGTGACTGTATGTCAGAAGGTGCCATGCAGGTAATAGGAGAACATGCATACTATTTCTTGACTGACAATGCCATGTATTTCAGAATGTATGGAGGATCGAAGACACCTTTACTGCTGCCCAAATATGCAACGGATTATATAGTCCATAAAGAGACAGTCAGGCAGGTATTCATTGACGGAATAGGTATTTTCTTGTTCCAACACAAGAAGACTGCATACCCTACTTTACCATTCAAGCTAGGTAGCTACAAATTCACCAGGGTGAAACAAGCTGCCGAATTCATAGAGGAACTAGGGAAGTTCCATTTTGGTGAGATGCCTTTCCAGCAAAATGATACTCTCGGTAAAATAGCTGAGCACTGTAAGGAGCATAAGGTGTTTTTTGAATATACCCATCATTTCAATAAGGAAGAATCTGTCTTCTGGAATGCCCCAAACATGACGGCTCTAAACAAAATATTTAAGAAGAAAATCACTACCATAGGGGGGAAAGGTGATGAACAAAAAAGGGCTGAAGAAGGGGCTAAAAGGAGAAAGGAAGAAGCCCAGAGGTTGGAAAAGGAGACTGCAGAATGGCTGCAGATGGGAGAAGAAGAGAAAAGGAAAGTTGCCCAAGAAGCAGCTGAGATAGAAAAAGAGGCAGCCAAAGAAACAGAGGAAGCAGTTAGACAAGCAGCTGAGGAAGCAAAGAGAAAGATTGATGAAGAGCTCCACAAGTAAGAAGCTGAAAGGATAAAGTTGACACAGCAGTCAGCTTCTGAAATAGCAGCAGGACAGACTCAGGAGGTGGAGAACCCTGAAGTACAGACCCCTCTAGTACCCACTGCTAGGACCCATGTGGCCCCTACGCTCCAGCTAGTGCCTTTTATCCAGAAAAAGGGAGAAGAAGTCCTCGACTTCAATACTATCTGTTATGATAGGGCTACCAAGAGAATAATGAAGAGGACGGAAAGGAAGGTAGAAGAAGAAGGTATGCCTGGCAAAATGATCACAGATACTGCTGTTATGCTAGGAACGGACCTAGATCCAAGGCTTACCATAAGGGCTGGGACTGCAATACTACATGCCTCAGAAGATAACATAGACAAGGTGATGACTAAGCTGGATTCATACAAGAAATCTTGTGCTCAGATGAAGGATACCCTGAAGAGAGAAAGAGAGGAAGGAAACAGGTTAAAGCGGAAATTTGAACACTTATAGACGGAGATGAAGACTGCTGAAGCTGAATTGTAGGCTCTACATGAAGAGAGACAGGCTCAGGAGACTACACAAGAACACCTTGAGCAAATGCAAGCAGAAGATCAAGATCTGAAGAAGGAGAAGGAGCAGTTGCTGGCGAAGGTGGAAGAGTTAGAAGAGCAGCAGAAGATCATCCCGACAGCCAATGATATGCACTCCCAAGATCTGAGAAAGGAACATCAGGAAGAGATCTCTTCGTTGCTCCAGCCATTCAAAGAACATATCTTGGCCTAGAAAGCTAGAATGCTCCAGCTACAGATTGCTCTAGAGGAGGAAAGGTGTAAGGTCCTTCAAATTGACAACCGGTTAGGGGAAATCATGGAAATATCCTCCTACTTCGTCAACAGATCCTAGGATGTTCTTGAATTTTTGAATGCCAGAATGGCAAGGCTGGAGAACAATGCAGAGACTCCAGCAGAGCTACCAGCCAAAGACCATTAAGCCCTTAAAAGAGATCATGACCTAGTTGAGTTCGATGTCAACACCACGGAAGACTTCAAGAAGACCGTCAAAAGGGCGCAAGGAGCATGCTCAGAGTACTTCAGGAGGCTCCTTAATACATTCAACCGGTGTCAGACAGACGCTGAGCATAAGCTTGATGAGTTCCCAGACCATGAAACCTTTATAGAGGTATTGCAGAGTAGATATCAGGATGGAGAGGCCAGAACACTACAGATCAAGGCTATTGATGACCTAGTTTTGAAGAATGAAGTGGGCCACCCAGCCATTAGTGTACAATTTTTGGAAGATCAGCTTCGTTTGAGCCCAGCAAGGATGGAGGCCATCAAGAATCAAGCCGAGAAATTTGAGATAAACATTCAATTTATGGAGCCTAGCACTTTTGAAGGTATCGCTAGTGAAGCTACAGCGTGGAAGAAGTTCCTAGAAAGCCAAGCGGGGCCCTCTTCGTAAGGGGTGGGTCATCTTTGTATTTTGTAATATTTTGTAAAAACGTTGGGAAAAAGTGAAACGTTGGGAAAATGAAAGGTTCTGTTGATTGCATGGGCAGACCCGGGTTTACTATAATTAATCAACAACACCCCAAACTCACTGGCCCTTTCGGCAACAGACCGCAAAGCGATCTGAAGTCTCACCCGAAGTGAATCTAATGGGTTGGCCAAGACTCAAGTGTCTTGGACCAGGTTCTGGACATCCTACTTCTTTCCCTCTTCTTCTATGCACCACTAGGTCGACTAGCTCTGTGCGTCGCACGTCCCCGTCTACTTCGCAGCACTTTCTCTCAAGCGATGCTCACCCTGCTCCAGTTGCTCGGATTCCTCTCACGTCGCACAAATTCCACTTACTCGCAGCTTTCCAATCCTTACCACATCTCTGCGCACCGCGGAACACCCGTCCTTTCCTCAACGCTAAGCCCTCAGCTCGCAGTATCTCGCATCGCAGCTCCTTTGCCGATGCGATATCGCTTCTCTGCGATACCTTACCACTGCGACTTTTACGCTCTTAACGTTGATGCGCCGATGTGCGACACTCTACTTCTCAGAAGTCTATTATGAGTAACTGGTAATTAGTGACAGACGTGAAATAGTCCTTAAACAACCTACTGCAATACTTTGACTTATCCTTAGCCTTTTGCAATATTATGAATGAAACAATACATACATTCATCTACTGCCACTATCATTACATGCATAATAACTAGTAACAATAAGCAAATACAATCACATCCATTCAACACATAACACGCAGATTTAACGTGGTTCACCCCCGGGCTGGGAGCTACGTCCACCAAACTGTGCTTCTATTATATATCTTGAGGGAAGTTAGCACAGTTTGTTGCACTACCCTTGCAGCACAAAGTCTCTCCTAGATCTCCGATCTTCTCTCTATATCCCTTCTCTCTCTGTTCTCTCTGCAAATGATTAGATACAAACTCAAATGACTCACAGACGACTATGTGTCTAGATCGTTACAACGTAGTCTGTCTGACTGATTTCTGAATCTACAAGACTATCAACTTGATCAACTATCTACTGATTGATTAGCTACCCAACCAACCCTTTACAATACAAAAATGCAAGCTTTTATAGGCAGCCCGAAGGTCATGCCATTACAACACTGTGGGTCTGTCCCAACAGTAAACCCATACCCTAAACAGTGACAGTCGGTCCTCTCTGTCCTTGAGGTAGCCGCTTCCCGTCACACTGCAGCTCTCTGCAGTCTTCCATGCTTCCCGGTACTGACCATGGGTACTATGCACCGCTTCTCTTTCTGTCCTTCGCCTTCAATGCTTGAGCCTCGTTGCTCCTTCTTCTTTATGAGGGTCGCTGAGCCCTCTTGTCTTCCGCCGCTGCCTTCAATGCAGTGGTTGAGCTTTCTTCTCTCGGCCGCTCTGGTACCGTTGCCTCCTTGACTTTTCTATCCCAAAAGTCATGGTTTCCGGCTTTGCTCTCCAGCTGGAAACGTGCTATGCCGTCGTAGCTCTGCCCATCCTTTTTCCGCTAAACTGCTCTCTTTCCACCAAAATTAGCAGCTTCTTCTGTAGCTGCGGGGTCCTGCTCCAACAGTCCCCTAACACTTACTTGTGGCTCGCCCTGAGCCACTACCAGCAGGTGTTTCCTATTGTAGCTTCTCCTTCGTCTTCTGCGAATTTTTCTGCAACTTTTCCCGAAGTGCTGCAACTTCATTCTTCATCAGCTCGGCACGCTCTTTCTGGAGTTTCGGTAACGTAGCTTGGTGGGCTTTCTTATGCTCTCTGCCCTTAGTCACGGTGTCGCTTTCTTCGCTCTTTCTTATTTACGAGCGCTCTAGTGTTTGAGAAGTGTTCCACAGATGTCCTTCCCTCATTATATCGATTAGAACTCTTATCGCAAGGAAAATCTGTATCTTCCAGCCTCCTCAAACCTTTTCTTCCATCTAGAGCCTTGTGGATGGAGAAGAAGCAACCCATGAACTCCGCTCCGAGGACA